>CM050219.1:29305000-29387500 GCA_027475355.1 Coilia nasus | reverse complement strand
ACCCCCACTGAATTTATATATAACTGTATAATGTTGACGATGGCATTTTATTCGTCTGGCTGAATTGCCCCTTTGGGGACAATAAAGGAACTTTAAACCAGCAAAAGGTCTTAGTTCAGCCTCAGTAAGCAACATCGGCCTGTGCTGTGCAGCCATTGATGTAGTCAGCCTGTCTGAAGGCGACCAGTCCAACAAGGCTGTGCGATTTTAACTTAAGTCAAATATGGTCGTTCTACCTGACAAGAACAGTGTGGTCTCACACACACACACACACACACACACACACACACACAGCACAGGCGGTCAGTTGCGGTCAACACCAGATGAAGAAAGTCAAATCTGGTCGTTGCACCTGACAAGAACAGTGTGACACACACACACACACTGACTTAAACCACGTGCTGTCAGTAGTGGCCAACAGCTAGGATGAAGGCCCTGCGAGGCCCACAGTTAGCCCTGATGGAGCCCCTGGTGCCTGTGGCAGGCAGCTCCTTCACCACCAGCTGCTCTGATTAACCCCCAACAAAAGAGCCGAGGGGAGAGTGAGGCCGTGTGTTGACATGGCTCCGCGGGGGGCAGCTCCTGCCCAAAAAAAGGGGGATGGAGGGTAGTTAACTTTGCTTACGCTGCCTCTCCACGGCACAGCAGTCTGCCTGCTTCTCTTTCTCTTACACACACAGGACTGTGCCAGAGCCGAGGACAGTGCATCAAAAGCAGACTCGGTCCTCTGAACAGAGGCCACCACCAACGGGTCACCACTCACGCACCGCCTGCTTCACATCCTGCAGCGTACGGAGTCATCAGATCAGATGGGCCTCTCCTCAAAACAACATGGCCGGAACAAAAAAGACCTAGTGAGTGTAGTTTGTGAACTAACAAATTTCAAATAATAGTTAAAAGAACACTAAGTAGTATTTTTCAACATTAAAATAATGATCCAGAAATTGTTTCGTGCTCGTCAACGGCTCTCCTCCAAAGATGGCCAGGAAAAAGACCAGTTTGTACAGTGTGTGAACTAATAAATTTAAACTAATAGTTAATGTTATGTTGGCAAACACTGGCTTCTGGGATGCCAGCAGGTGGTATGCTGATCCCTGCGTGCTCGTATTGTCGAATTTGGAAAAGCGTGGCACCTAGTCGTAAAGCGGTGTGCAGAGACTTCAGCTTACCAATGCCAAACTTCCAAAGATGGGTTACTTAGGCCACAACTACTCGGGCAGGGCAAGATGGGCACACTATGATGCCAATATCCAGAGGTGGACAAACCGGCTTCAAAAAGTACAAGTCCTGTCATATACTCCTTCTGCCTGTGCTCCTAACACAGGTGATCTCACTAATTAGCTCACCTACCTGGCTGAAGAGTGGCGGTAAATTGGAGCAGCTGGAACAAATATGTGGCAGGACTTTTACTTTCTGAACCCGGGGTGTCAGCTTTCGCCACTATCCAAAACAAACATACCCCAGTGTGGGAACAAGTCAAGTCTCACATCAAGGTTGACAATGTTGAGCAATACAAAGCCTCAGGTAAACGTCTCAAGACAGTGGGGAAAAAATCTGAATAACAGAAGATTTAATTGAAAAAAAAAAAAAAAAAAGAAAAAAGAAAGAAAGAAAGAAAGAAAGAAAGAAAAAAGGTTCTCAGTTCTCCTGGCAAAATGAATGCAAACTACCACTGCCATGCTCACCTGACATTTGGCAGAGAGAGAAGAGAACACAGATTGAGACGAAAAAAAAAAAAAAAAAAAGCACAACTGTCTCATTTCACTTCACCGCCAGTGAAGCCAGTGCATATTTCAATACCAAAGCAGCGCTGGGTAATTACAGCACTTTTTCCAGGACCCCGAACACCAACATATTACATTCTCCAACTTCAAGAGATGACTGATATAATAATAAAATAAAATAGTGGATCATGCATGCCAGACTCTTAGGCATCATCTCCACTAAGGGCCTCCTTGTCTGATTGCCTTCATCAGAAATCACTTCCTTCAAAAAGAGGACATGGGAAAAAAAAAGTATGGTTGGTAAAGGAGGGGAAAAAAAAAGTTAATTAGCGAGTTTACCGTCTACAAAATGAACAGCACAGGGCCTAGAAAGCGTGGCCTTACTCTGCCGTTCAGAGAATTCCCCCTCCAGCAAGACCCAAATACCCCCGCCGTCCCCCCGCCCGCCACACGCCCCCCTCCCTTGCCGCCCAGCCCGTCCCCTGCACTCCCTCACAGGCCACCAGATGCCACGCGAGATTGGTCATCAACTTGCAAATTGGCACATCAAAGTCAGGCCGGGGAGCGGAACAGCGCCGCGGGAGGGCACCGAGAGAGGGAGGGGGGGGAGGGGGGAGGGAAACACACCGACGGGCTGGCACACGGGACGACAGGGATGTGTGTGTGTGTGTGTGTGTGTGAGAGAGTGAGAGAGCGAGAGAGCGCGAGCGAGCGACGGGCTTGCACACGGGACGCCAGAGATGGGTGTGTGTGCGTGCGAGAGAGAGAGAGAAAGAGAGAGAGAACAAGAGAGAGTGAGAAAGAGAGAAAGAGAACAAGAGAGGGAATGAGGGGGAGAGAGAGAAAAGGGGGAACGAGAGAGAGAGAGGAAAAGAGAGAGAAAGAGAAAGAAAAAGAGTGAGTGTGAGTCTGTGTGCGTGCATGAAGTGTACGTATGTGTGTATGTATGTGTGTGTGTACATGAGGTGTGTGGGTGTGTGAGCCTGTGTGTGTGTGGTGGGGATGGAGTGTATGTGTGTGTACATGAGGTGTGTGGGTGTGTGAGCCTGTGTGTGTGTGTGTGTGGGGTGGGGATGGAGTGTATGTGTGTGTGTACATGAGATGTGTGTGTGTGTGGTGGGGATGGAGTGTATGTGTGTGTGTACATGAGGTGTGTGTGTGTGTGTGTGTGTGTGTGTGTGTGTGTGTGTGTGTGTGTGTGGTGGGGATGGAGAGGTGTGCAGGAGGAGAAGGAGGGTGAAAAAGAGGAAAGAAAAGCGCTTCTGCCTGCCCAGATGGGCACTGCGGTGTGAAACACTGGGCAGAGCAGCGCGTCCCCGCGAAGGCTCAGCTGTGCTGGCGCGGTGTAAAGTGAGCAAGAGAAAGGGATGTGGAGGAAATCAATGCCCGAATATAAACACCATTTCAACTTTGTTTACCCCCAGATACTGCAGATGTATTTTTTAGAGGATTCATTTCATTTTTGGGGATGCTCATGTTTACTTATCCATTTCAACGCGTGCCTACTGCATCTATGCATGGGAGACGCAGGTGTGTGGCATCTGTGGCAAAAAACGTTTAGTTTAGGTAAGTCTGACGGCCACGACGGCAAGGAGTATTTTAGTCACCGAGCTTACCCACTGGCATGTGTTGGCCATGTTACAGTCAATGCAGGCAAAATCTGTCAAGGGTATTGCCATCAGTACAAAACTGCATTTGAATATTTAAAAATGCATAATTTAAAATAATTATTCTAATGGGTATTTTTTTTTTTTTTTAGAAAAACTGCAAATTAAATGCTATTTGTTTTACTGCCATTAAACATCTGCCTGTATATCATTTATAGAGTGTGTAGAGTTTGCATCCTGTGCAAAAGGCTGGTACATGCTGATAATGAATTCAGTGACACGCGTTTCGATATCTGGAAGATGAGTCTAAGCAATACCTGACTGCAGCCGACGTCAGCAGTCAGTGAAGCTCTATTCAAAATAATGCCTCCACTTTGTAGTGTTTGGAAACTTCATGTAGCATTGTTTTTAACCTGGATGAAACTTTTCAGACATCGTTTCTTGACTCATGCTACAGTCATACTTGACAATTACGTTGAGAAGATGATTACTTTTCTTAAATTTTAGCCAAATGCCCATTCCCACTAAAAGCAGCTTAATTTACTGCCAATTTCAGTATTAAGCATTACGTGCGGCTGGAAGCAAAGGCTATCTACTGGCAACCTAGTAATATCAACTACAATCTTAAGCCATGCTGAAGTTGGAATGCGAGCTATCTGCTAAGTTACCAGAATTGTCTCTGTGTAAAGCAACTTAAGTATTAATACTACTACTACTAATAATGATGCAATTTTGAACTTGGCCTATTCTAACTCTGCTGAGCGAGATGAGGAACTCACGATGAGGTGGGAAGGATTGCCGCTGGTCTCTGTGGTGAGGCCGGTAGTTGCCCTGGTGATAGCTGCTTGGGGGCGGGGCATTGCTGTACTGCCCGCCCCTGGGCGGTCCAACGGGGGGCGGGACATTACCGTACTGGCCACCGCCTTGGTTCCTGTTCACATGGTGCCTGTTATGGAAACAGAGGGGGGGAAATGAGTTTTGAAACAAATATGAACATATGGGTCTTACAAACAGCCTTAACCAATAAAGAGTATGCCAACTGTTTTTCAGGACATGACAGAGGTGTCACATCATTGTTTTAATAAAAGACACTCCACCAATGGGCACACTGAGTTCAATAGTATTAACATAGTCTGTGGGATGTAAACCAAGTCCTGAACACCTGCCAGTCTGATGCATTCCAGCCATGATGAATCACTCGATCTAGCCACGATAAATGACTTAATTAGCAAACAGTTGTCTGAAAAATCAGCAATCTGACAACATAATGCCTGTGTGACAACTACATGGACCTCCAGATGTGCAATCACACAGATGTACTTTAAATGTGGTACGAATATGCGGGACAAACAGCAATTAGGACGCTTGTGTTCACAGATGAGCACACATTCAGCTAGAAGGAAGTGTGTTTGTGTGGGGAATAATTCATTGTTAAAAAGGTGTTATAGGAAAGAAATTACAACAAAGTGTCAAAATGGTCCTGATATGTCACGACAGATTATGGAAACAAATTAAATTTAAATACTGATTTCACTGTCAATGCATCCAAAATGTTTACATTTTCAAAACAAATTTACCGCCCACAAAGTCTGTTTCGTGTTTTGCCTCTTCAGAGGAAAACAGATTTTGTTAATTTGAGCGCAGTAACTGTTTTGGCCACAGTTCTACATATAGCACCCTTAACTGTTAAAGGTGTCATTGCTGCAGGTTTTCATTAATTTTGCGGTCTCTAGTATTAATGAATGCCCTGTGAACTGCTTTTGGTGAAACAAAATGCTTTAGTGCTCTTGTCACAGGCTGTTCTAGTTTGGTGGAGGAGATGGAGTGGGGAGAATGACAGGTTCTCGGCTATGCTAGCCACAGGCTACAATTAATCAAAGCCCATTTGGTCATACCACACCAAAAAAGATTTAAATGTTCAAAACAAACACACGTACCTACCTATGTTTTGCTAGGTGAATGTGTGGTGCAACAAGACTCCTCCGGTAATCACAACTATGGCATGGCTCTTTCTAATTAACGAACTTACGTCACTTCATCTGCCCTTGTACTAAACAGTTTCTCAGGGAATGAGACCTTTAACTGTTACGTGCAACACCGAATTCATAAACATACCCCAAGGCTCTGAAACCTGATTGGTCCAGGTGGGCCTGCTGGCGATTGGGGTTGAAGCCGAGCTGAGGTCTCCACGGCCCGTTGCTAGATCTCTCCCAGTCTCCAGGTTTCAGGACCTTACCTGGAATTCTGTGGAAAAATGGTGTCAAAACTATTTTTTTTTAAAAGCACAAACCAGTTGCAATAGCAAAGATCTAGAATGTGACGGTAGTCCCCACGCTTCTACAGGGTTCTTCTCCCTCCGCATTCATAAACACATGCATACATACATGCATACATACATACATACATACATACGCATACTTAAGGCGCCAATAGCTGGGTTTCCCTTCAGGTCATTTGCACATGCATTATCCATGTCTAAAATCTGAAATGGACAGGGCAGCTTTGTTTATATTGGGCCTTGTAGTCTTTGATTGACAGGACGGTGAACATACTACAGGAGATGACTGGGGGGAGAGAGATGGGAAAGGAATTGGGAAACGACCCAGGCCGGAATTAAACCTGGGTTTCCGGGGTTTATACTTATGGAGCCGTAGTCAACTGCACCGCGATGCCCCTACAAGGCAGCTTTGACATAAACGGGGTAATATCAAAAGCAATATGATATAAATAAACTACTTGCATTGCGTCCTACATGGATCAGGATTTCCTTACAGCAAAATACATTTCTTATGTAAACTTTTGTGCATTTTTCCCCCAGTGTGCAATATTAACTACCAGGACAACTTACTTGGCCCCAGAGAGTAGGACTGCCTTGAACACGTGGCCCTCTTCATAATGTGGATCCTTAAATTTGATTCTGAGGAGAGACAGATGCATTATAAGCCTGGTGCTGGAAAAAGTGAAAGGGATCTTGTCCCTCTAGAAAGCATACATTTGACCACAATTTAAAATGACAGGCAACAGTGCAAGGTTTAACAAGTCAATTTAATTTAATAAGTGGCCAAAATCTATTTGCCCAGTTCATATCATGAGAATGATCCTGTGCTCAAATACCAGTGGGTCAGCTCAATGCTCCCACATGCAACAGGATGTAACACATGTAAATGGTTTTTGTTCAGGTGAAATGTTAAATAATTACCATAGCTCCTATACATTTAAAAAAAGGCAGAAGCCTGTGCACTGGCATGCCATAAAAATGAAATATGAAAGGAGTCTTTAAAAAAAACAAAACAAAAAAAAGCTACGCCTTCATGGTTAACCACTGCCATCTATTGTTAATGAACATCTCATTACTTAGCACTGAATTAAGGAACAGTGTAACTGTGGCCCGTGTGCCAACCAGGCCAGCCATGACATTTTGTGACACGCGAGCGCTTAAAACCCAAATAGTTCTGTTAAAATAAAAAGGGTAGCACGGCCTACATCGAACAGCTGCAACAACGACATGCATTATGGGAAATGTTCATGGTCAAATTCAGTATTTCTGGTCAACAGGCTGTTTAACATTAATCCTGTCTGGCCCGCGACTTAGTCTGTGTGCTAAATTTCGGTCTAACTGAGTTGAACACCCCTGTGTGTAAGTGCGTAGAGGTGAATGGTAGCACCCGCTCACCCGATAGCACTGTTCTGCGCGAGGTCTCTCAGTAAGGGCACCGGAGACTCCACTGGCCTGAGGGAAGGAAGTAAAAAAACACAACAGTTTAAACTCCTACACTGGACACGGCACTGAGTCTCCAGAGTGGGCCGTGAAATATATATATATTTTTTTAATTTATATATTATATAACAGTAAATAACTGTTGGCAGTGGTGGATGGGAGGGAGGAAGTGAAAAGCGTTGTTCCTTACTTATCTGGTAGAATAGGCTCTTCATCAAGATTTAATGTACCTTGGATTCCATGGCATAATTCTGCAGGGATCTCATTGGCCTAAGCACACAGACAGACAGATGGAAAGGCCGACCGACTTTATTAGAAACGGATGTCCATGAGTCCCTTGTGTGTCAGTTTGCTTACATATGGGGTACAGATGTGTCGCTATAACTCTAAATTAAATTACTTACAGTATAAATATTAAATTCAGTATTAATAACTCTAATGTAATAATGAAGCCATATCCAAAATGTTCATTTATTTACTATATACTACACTACATATAGGGTGAGAGTCGCATTGTTTGGTTTCCTACAAAGTGCACTGCATAGTTAACGAGTCAACATTTTGGACACGTATATTTCAAATATTTCAGCACTGCATGTAGAACATGCCATCTGCAACTCTATAACAATGTGCTCAAATTTCCAACAAGTACAGCTTAGCAATGCAGTCTCAAAAACACACACAAAATACTGTATGTAACAAAGCAGTGTACAACTTCACAATCCAGCCTCTCTCACATATGCACGCACAGACGCACACAGCTGTATCAGGTAAAGTGGTGCGCTACAACTGCAATGGTACAATGCTGCCTGTGAGAGGCACTCCTGTGAGTGTGCAGTGCTAGGCAGGCGGCGCTGGTCTCACCTCGTGAGATTCTGCACGGTACAGCTCATGTGTGTGTGCATGCTAGGCAGGCGGCGCTGGTCTCACCTCGTGAGATTCTGTGTGGTACAGCTCATGTGTGTGTGCATGCTAGGCAGGCGGCGCTGGTCTCACCTCGTGAGATTCTGTGTGGTACAGCTCATGTGTGTGCATGCTAGGCAGGCGGCGCTGGTCTCACCTCGTGAGATTCTGCGCGGTACAGCTCATGTGTGTGCATGCTAGGCAGGCGGCGCTGGTCTCACCTCGTGAGATTCTACGCGGTACAGCTCATGTGTGTGTGCATGCTAGGCAGGCGGCGCTGGTCTCACCTCGTGAGATTCTGCACGGTACAGCTCATGTGTGTGTGCATGCTAGGCAGGCGGCGCTGGTCTCACCTCGTGAGATTCTATGCGGTACAGCTCATGTGAGTGTGCATGCTAGGCAGGCGGCGCTGGTCTCACCTCGTGAGATTCTGCACGGTACAGCTCATGTGTGTGCATGCTAGGCAGGCGGCGCTGGTCTCACCTCGTGAGATTCTGTGTGGTACAGCTCATGTGTGTGTGCATGCTAGGCAGGCGGCGCTGGTCTCACCTCGTGAGATTCTGCGTAGTACAGCTCATGTGTGTGTGCATGCTAGGCAGGCGGCGCTGGTCTCACCTCGTGAGATTCTGCACGGTACAGCTCATGTGTGTGTGCATGCTAGGCAGGCGGCGCTGGTCTCACCTCGTGAGATTCTATGCGGTACAGCTCATGTGAGTGTGCATGCTAGGCAGGCGGCGCTGGTCTCACCTCGTGAGATTCTGCACGGTACAGCTCATGTGTGTGCATGCTAGGCAGGCGGCGCTGGTCTCACCTCGTGAGATTCTGTGTGGTACAGCTCATGTGTGTGTGCATGCTAGGCAGGCGGCGCTGGTCTCACCTCGTGAGATTCTGCGTAGTACAGCTCATGTGTGTGTGCATGCTAGGCAGGCGGCGCTGGTCTCACCTCGTGAGATTCTGTGTGGTACAGCTCATGTGTGTGTGCATGCTAGGCAGGCGGCGCTGGTCTCACCTCGTGAGATTCTGCGCGGTACAGCTCATGTGTGTGTGCATGCTAGGCAGGCGGCGCTGGTCTCACCTCGTGAGATTCTGCGCGGTACAGCTCATGTGTGTGTGCATGCTAGGCAGGCGGCGCTGGTCTCACCTCGTGAGATTCTGCGCGGTACAGCTCCTGTGAGTGTGCAGTGCTAGGCAGGCGGCGCTGGTCTCACCTCGTGAGATTCTGCGCGGTACAGCTCATGTGTGTGTGCATGCTAGGCAGGCGGCGCTGGTCTCACCTCGTGAGATTCTGCGCGGTACAGCTCATGTGAGTGTGCATGCTAGGCAGGCAGCGCTGGTCTCACCTCGTGAGATTCTGCGTAGTACAGCTCATGTGAGTGTGCATGCTAGGCAGGCGGCGCTGGTCTCACCTCGTGAGATTCTGCGCGGTACAGCTCATGTGTGTGCATGCTAGGCAGGCGGCGCTGGTCTCACCTCGTGAGATTCTGCGCGGTACAGCTCATGTGTGTGTGCATGCTAGGCAGGCGGCGCTGGTCTCACCTCGTGAGATTCTGTGTGGTACAGCCATAGACAGTAGAAGAGAATGGACTGAGGGATGGCGTCGTTTTCAATGGGAGCCGTTGAAGCACGATTTTGAGATTTTTAATTGGTCACAATGCAACTGCGCAAGTGCGGGGTGACGTACGGTCACGTCGGCCAGCGAACCCAAATACTATAAATTGAGTGGTAGATGCTCAATCACAAATCATACAGCGTACGATAATTTTCTTAATAAGTATTCTTCTACCGTTATAGCTGCAATCACTTAGTGGAATGGGGGGCTAATATTGTATGTGGGGACTTGATTCTTCGTCAACTAACTTTGGTTCCAGGCAGTCTTGCAAGCCAGCATGTCAAGGGAGCTAGCTAGTTAGCATGCAAACTACAAGCTATAGCGTGTAGCTTAGCTTAGCAGTCTTTCTCAATTCAATTGCATCGAATAGTAAAATCCATAAAGATAGCGATTCTGCTTACAAACAAATACCAAGTTCTACGCTTATTTTTCGGGAAATAGTGATGTAAATGTTTCCCCAACATGAATAGAAACATAAACGAGCATGACTGTGGCTACAGCTTGTTATCCAACCACTACGGTAAATTTTCTCCTGTGCGACAGAAACTCACTAGCCGTCGCATGATTTATGGCGTCATTTTTAGCATAATTTCAGATAAACGTTTCCTACAAGGCAATAACATGACAGATTTCTGATCGAAGCAAATATGTTTTGCTGTGCCCTCTCCGGTTTACAACAATGCCAATATCAAGGTACGGATGGCTTCTCATGTAAAGTTGTTTGATTTCAAAGTGACGCTAAAATGAATGGAAGTCAACGGAATGCTACATGCTATTGGTCATTTTCCGGGTTGAGATTTCCCCATGGGTGCTTCAACTTCCGGATATATTCCTACCCCCTTGGGTACAGCTCATGTGAGTGTGCATGCTAGGCAGGCAGCTCTGGTCTCACTTCGTGAGATTCTGCGTAGTACAGCTCATGTGTGTGTGCATGCTAGGCAGGCGGCGCTGGTCTCACCTCGTGAGATTCTGCGTGGTACAGCTCATGTGTGTGTGCATGCTAGGCAGGCGGCGCTGGTCTCACCTCGTGAGATTCTGCGCGGTACAGCTCATGGAGGAAGTCACACAGGGGGTGGGACTTGGACACAAACAGGATGTCACTTCCCAAGCTGTTCCTTTTTACTGAGAACAACAGGACAACAACTCAAGTCAGCAACCATTTCAATACAATTCCTCCAGGACCAGTGGCAAGATGATCTTTTTGTGGTGACCATCACAGCCTTCCAGCCAAGCTCTGAAATGTCATGTCATTATTTCTGAAATGAATATTAAAGTGATATGTCCAATAAGCACTGCTGACGCATACAACCAACTGTTAACATTTAAGGCAATGTTCTGTATGGATCTTATGCTGGTTTAACATGACTTATTTTTCCAAGTATTCATTCCATGTTTAATTATATGTACCGTTGATATTCAAGATGTTGGAAATTTAGTGCAAACCAACACGAAGATCCATGCAGAAGGTACCCATTTTTTTCCATTGCTTTACTTTATGATGTGAATTCAATAAAGACAAATAACTATTTTACGCTGCACACATTTAAAATTACGTACTCCTGACTTCCAGTCTCAAGTCCAATAATGGCCATTTTGAATGGTCACATTTATAAAATGAAGAAAAGGCGGATACGTTTATGATGGCTACATCTTGTGATTTGTGTGCAAAAAGCGGTTGACAGTGGTAAAATCAGCTAGGCTAATCATCTAGAGTGTGGAGATTAGATGGAGAGTGGGCAGGCCTGATTAGAGATGACATGGAGGCCCATCTGATTGCATGCACTCCACTGTGGTAAAAACAACAGTATACTGCATAATAGACCCCGGGAGCCACTGTTGATGAATGCTCTTCATAACTTGACATTCATGACTTGAAAATACCAAAGTAGTTTGATATCTGATTTGATTTTCTTAGTAGTTATAACAGTTGGGCAGTGAAGTAGATCAGAAAATGTTGAATATGTAACTGCCACGTATTTTCCCACCACAGCAACGTAACCAACCTAACTCCGGGTTAGTTTAAGCCCTCGGCATAAGGAGTGCAATCTTCTACTCACTGTAAAAAGTGCTGTTTTAAACCGGCTTTAAAAAAAATTAGGCAAGTGGGTGTTTTTACATTGGATTAACTCGACAATGCCATTTATGCGCATAACGTACATAACATTGTTGAATTAAACCAACGTAAAAAAGATCCATGTAGCGTGTTTGCGTAATTTAAGGTGGTTCTATGCTTCATGTTTCACAGTGCAGTATGAAGAGAAACCCTATGGCCATATGATATTTATGTCCTGAGAGGCCAGTACTTACTCTCCTCTGGGGTGAGGTTGGGGTACACATCAGCCAGAGCTGCCCGCAGCCTGCGCTCATCCACAAAGGGGAGCAGGGCCACACCTACCACACACACACACACACACACACACACACACAAGCCATTAGGTGTGGTTCACCACCAGTCAGCGGGCAGAGTTTTAACAATTTCTATACATTTATACATTCCTTCTGATGCTAAAACTTTAAAGAACCAAACACAGATTATATACATTAACAGTGTTTGACCTAGCAAGGTTCAGCAAAACAGCATTTCATAATAGTTTTTAATTTTACACTGCACTCCATGGGTACTTGTCTTGTATATTATGTCCTACTTCTATAGTACGTCCCCCTTGTTTACTATGTGCATATGTGCATCCTATATGCATCACTGTCTCTGCTGTGCAGAATGTGTCTGCATATTTCTATTTGTCTATTTAATGTATTCTACTACATGTCTACAGTACATGTTGAATGCACAGAGAGCTAACAAGTCCTTGTATATATGAGGCCAATAAAACAGATTCTGATTAATTCATAAATACACAACTTCTGCACCACTTAATGTTCGGCCTAGGTGATTATCCTATTATACACATATTACAATATTTTATTAACACATTTACAGAAAATAACTTACCCTGCCAAGCGTATTTCTTTCCATTGAGATCAATGGCAAAGTCATCTGGGTAGAAGTCAATGATGGAAGAGTCCTGTATGAAATGATAAAAACACAAAACACACTCAGTCTACAAAATAGAACCCATTGCGACAAATTCAGGATGTGTTTTTTGCTGTTGTGGTCCTGAGTCAAAATTCATGTTGCATGTAAGATTTCACACGGCTCATCTCTAATGGTGTCAGAGCGCAAAAGGGATAATGGGGTTCGGTTAAAATAAAATAAAAATCAACTCAAACTAATTGGGTTTACCAATGAGTCCCTCCAACCACACTCACCGGATCGCTCATCAGGGCCCTCCATGTTTCTGGCAAGAAGTTCCCACTGGCTGCTGGGAAGACGCCCATCAGCTGTTCCAGTGGCTTGAACTGTGGGGGGAGAAGAGAATAAAGGAAATAAAGAAACTGACTGGACATCTTTTTATTTTTAATCCATGTAATCCATCTCATTGCACGTCTATGCATGTGTGTGTGTTTTTGCACACTGAATTTAGCTTGGGGTAAATAAACCATCATCTTTTCCCATCCTATGTTGCCCTATCCCATCATGAACAGAGCGCTTAACCAAACGAACCACATGCTAGTTCTTGTCCATTTGCACTTACTGGCTTGGTCCCCAGCTCGAAGCCTTTGCACATGTCTTTGATGTCCTTGAAGTCAGACGCAAAGGGGGCATAGTGGAACGGGAAGTACCACTTCCAGGAGGCACAACCCTGTTGGGATATCCAATAATTTCATATTCAATTATTATATGATGAAAGAGGAACTAGACAAAAAAAAAAAAAAAAAAAAAAAACACAGCTTTTTAACTCTTTAAAGCAACACCGAGTAGTTTTCGTCTTTGGTCACCCTGCAGGTTGCAAGTGGAACTGTCTCAGAGAACTACAGAGAGACGGTCCTCTCCTCCAAACTTACTTAGTGCGATTTTAGCCCATAGGAGGTGGCAAGGCAAACTCAGAAGTGCCTTTCACCCTGTTACAAGTTGATGAATCACTGAAACGATTATTTTAAGGTTGAAAAAACTACTTAGTGTTGCTTTAAGACTTTTCTTTTTTTGCATGGACAATATCCAATCACTTAATGCCCCTAGAGGGATTATAACAAACACTATTCACTATATGACACTACTTTTTTTTAATACAAGGGCAATGATGTATTAAAGCAACACTACATCACTTTTCCTCGTCGGTCACCCTACAGGCTGGAAGTGGAATTGTCTCATGTTTACCCGCTTTTTATTTTAACTTCGTCTGCAAAGACAAACAAAAGACTTACACAAAAACACTTATTGCTACCCACATATCTGGAAACCGTAAATATGAGGATTAAAATTCTCTTAATCATGCTCGTTATAATGCTTGTGGTAAAATTAAACATATTCAAACAGTAATTCTCATGGTTCCTTAACGAACTACAAAAATTGTCATTTATGCCGTTACGGCACAAATTATCTTAACCCAGCAAATCTCATGGTCTCGTTGATCCACCTGCCGGTGAATTAGCGGTTTCCATACAGCGCACGATGACCTTCACTGAGGATTTAATGTGCTCTGTGGGACTTCCACGCACAGCTACGGAAATTTGCCGAGCTGCTATGGCTGCCGTGTATAGACGGCCAACTAAACCTCAACAAAATGCTCTTAATCCCCTGAACTGTCAGACAACTGCCAAAAACATTGTGGCAACAAGACACAGCATTGTTTTTTTTTTTTTACTGCTTACCTGCCAGAAAATGGTAAATACTAACAAAAAAACAAAAAAACAAAAAAAACAGAACACAGTATCTTGATAAAACACTAAAATCCACCTGTGCATTGGCATGATTTTTACAAGGGTGTGGCTGCATGCATTGAACTTGTCCTAGACCATTTGACTTTGAAATACGTGATGCATCTGGTCAACAGTGGTGTGTGTGTGTGTGTGTGTGTGGTTTCAGCAGCAAAACGCAACTGTGGAGGCGCTTGGCACACGTGGGCTTATCTACACGTGAATAGGGGAAACACACGGCTCTGTGCGTTCACCAGGCCCTCTGGCGCTATACATCCCAGAGCCCAAGGCAGGCAGGCAGGCAGGCACGTTCCCGGGCAGCTGTCGCGGACTCCGTAATGAATCCGTTCAGCCGCTCCGTTCCCTGGGGAGCAGCTCTTCAAGAGCTCCGCTACAAAAACTCAACCGCACGGCATGCACCACACACACACACACACACCACCTCCCCTGTTCTTCGGCTCCTCCCCTCCCCACCACTGCACGCGCACGCACGAACACAGGTCCCAATTACAGGCAGCAAATCCCTCTGCCAATCCCTAATCAGACAGGGATCTAGTGGAGAGAGCCTGCTGGCTAATTATTGAATTTAAAGCTAACAGATCGAGACCTGCATTTACAAGGCGTCGGATGAGCGATGCATGTTGCAGGCACTCGTGTGAGGACAGTGCAAACACGGAAGGACGGCCGGTCCTCATCCCCCCCCAGACGATGTCAAACAAAACGGGGTCAAGGGTGAGACTGCACAGGTATGTGGGGTTAGTGGAAATTGGGACGTTTTTTTTTTTTTGGAAAAATTTACTTACACTTCATTAAAAAAAATGTGAATGTGCAAAAGGATGGGGTATTGGAGAGGTTCCATATATGCTTCTCAGAAAAAGAGAGGCTTTTATGCATTTTTTTTTTTTTTTTTTTTTAAAGGTCAAAAGTACCAACAAGCACCTTGAGAAACGGGTAAAGCAGAGGAGTTTGTTTTTAATCAACTCGCTGATGCCCCTGGTGGTCTGGGGGGAGGCCTGTACCTACAAAGCGGCACTGGGGAAGCGCACCTAGGGCAGGAGGTGAACTCTGCTGGAGAGTCGCAAAACCAACTAGCTAGGAGGCACTGACGGGGGAGCCGGAGATCCCAGCTTAAGAAAGTAAAAACCCTGCCACATGTTCCTTCTGCCTGTGCGTTTAACACAGGTGATTTTTACTAATTAGCTGATCTACCCGTCTGATGATTTGTGTGCTCATTAGGACCAGCTAATTAAGAAAATGACAGAATCATATATGTGGCAGGGCTTTTACTTTCTGAGGACAGGAACTCCACCTCATCCCACTGTGGGAGTGCTTCTGGGTACAAGCATAATTGGCATCTGACCTTTGAAACATTGTGCAAGGAAATGTTGGGAGAACAGTGTGTGTTTATTCTTTTAGGTTGACTTTCTCTTTCACTTGGCACCTGTTAAAGAACTTTTTGGGGATATTATATGTGGCACCTCTCCACTTCGCCAGGCCTGATAATCATCTGAGAAGCCAGGTGTGCGCATGGATGTCTGGACATGTTCTGTCATTTAGCAGCAGTGAGAAGACAGCCAGTATTGAACAGAGCACTTTAAGGCAATGGACTTTAAAAACGGCTACATGCAAGAAATTAAGGTTAGTCGTTAACGAATTAATTAAGAACCCCCCCCCCCCCCCCCCCCCAATACAATATCCATGCTTTAAAGCTTCATTTATAACCTGCAAGTTCTGTTTATATTATGACTGTTCTGCCTCTTGCCTCTAGAGGGGGAACAACGCTTTACAGTTCTTAGAATTTGACTGCAGTACCAGTACTGACCACAATCATGCGTACAGCACCTTTAAAGACACCAAGTAGTCTTTTTCAAAATCCAAAATGGTTCTTCAGCTTGTAACAGGGTGAAAGGCACTTCTAAACTAGCTTTTCCGCCTTCCATGGGCTATAACCGCACTAAGTAAGTTTGGAGGAGCGGACTGTCTCTCTTTAGGTCCTTATGAGAGACAATTCTGCTTCCAACCTGTAGGCCGACTGAAGACGAAAACTACTTGGTGTTGCTTTAAAACTGAAACGGCAGTGAAAAGCGTACCTGGTAGTAGTAGCGCAGCACCCAGCACAGCCCCTCCACGTAGCACTTGACCACGGTCTTGCGGAAGTCCTCGTCCGTCACGTCCACGTCAAACTTATTCTTGTAGTAACGCTGCTTCCAGCCTTCCTCCCATAACCTGGAAAACACCAACCTCCAGTAAATCATTCACATCTCCACAAAGCCATTTACAACAAAGACCACTAACAACAATAACAATAACAATAACAATAATAATAATAATAATAATAATAATAATAATAATAATAATAATAATAATAATAACAACAATAATAAACAAAGCACCCAAGTTCACACCAAATGGATTATCACCCTCTTTGTGTCATTTGTGGGAGCAAATTCAGATTATTCAAACACCCCCTTTCCCCGTTCTTTTCCTCCATGCTTTCCAGATCTGCTTGCGTGCGATATGAAAATTACTTGCTGCGACAATTTTCGCCGTGTCGACTTTGGAGCAGCAACGGCAGACGAGGACCGCATTTTTCTGCTGTGGCGACGGGCCTGAGTGGCGACACGGTTTGGTGTGACGGTGTGTGTGTGTGTGTGTGTCCATAGTGTTCGTGCAATAGGCGGCAATGAGCGGCATCTGCCTAACCAATCCCCCCGTCGTCCCGCAGGGAGCAGGCTGGAAGGCTCCATGAATACCAATTTAGCCCCGTGGATTTAGCCAGCTTTGCCAAGCACATCGCAGAGGAATTTTGCAAGGACCCCGGCTCTCCTTTCCATATTAATCACCAGCAGGAGGAGAAAGAGACGCCACTACAGAGCACTCTAGAGAGGGAGGGAGTGTGTGTGTGTGTGTGTGTGTGTGTGTGTGTGTGTGTGTGTGTGTGTGTGCGCGCGTATGCACACCCATGTGCAGGAGCATGGAAAGCAAGACTGGCTGTGTGCGTGCGTGAGAAAGGGTGTGTGTGTGGAGTGTGTGGGTTAGGGAAATTAAGTCTTAACCAGACTGTCAAGACGGAATTATTAAATAATTATATAAACAGATGTCATTTAAATTTAAGGTGTGGAATTACCAATAATTTCCAGCAATGGACAGTAATCAATAAGCTAATAACTGATCTAAAAAACTGATCAAATAAACGAAGCAACTGAAATATATAGAATCTCTGTACGCTTCCCGTCTACAGGCAGTGTAGTGTCACATGCTCATCAAAATGTACAGTACAGGATGAGACATTTAAAAAGCACGTGCTGCTGTTAATCACTGTATCAGAGTGTTCGTGTGAATGGTCCACTGGGCATCGACCTCAAGAGGACTCCAAAGGATCCCACCATCATGAATAATAACATGCACTGCGCGCCATTCTGTGACGTCATTCAGTTTTTACACCATAACATTGTGTGGCCAAAAAAACAAACATGTGGGCGCTCCCTCTTCAGTCAAAGCTATTTAAAATCATCTTCACACAATAACAGATTCAACACTTGCACCACGCTATGAACAATTGAGCTAAAATTGGTGAGCAGATGACGTCTTCTAGGCATTTATATAACGTAGGGGCAACGTCAAATGCATGAATTCCATACGGCCCTTTCATTCTGCAGTGCTTTTGAAAACATTGAAACACTGAAAATGTTTGAATGGCTTCAAAGTGTCAACCTCAATAAGACAGGATGGGCCTCGTTCATGATGTCTGTGAAAAAAACAGCTTTGTACTAAGAACAAGAAACTACTCCAGTTTCATTAATGGTGTGTAAACCCCTGACTTATTGTAGCAATGTGTGTGTATGTTAATAAACAGCAGCCAACTGTAGCATTTCCCCCAGTGCTTTTATACTGTAGTTAAGGCGGCCACCTAAACAACACATCCCTCCCACCTTAACTAAGCTGTCCTAACACAACACATCCCTCCCACCTTAACTAAGCTGTCCTAACACAACACATCCCTCCCACCTTAACCAAGCTGTCCTAACACAACACATCCCTCCCACCTTAACTAAGCTGTCCCAACACAACACATCCCTCCCACCTTAACTAAGCTGTCCTAACACAACACATCCCTCCCACCTTAACTAAGCTGTCCTAGCACAACACATCCCTCCCACCTTAACCAAGCTGCCCCAATGGAACATTGAAAATTATACTTAATAGCAGACACTTTCATCAATTCTCTAAATGAGTCTGTTTTTCCTCCTGACTGTTCACAGGCTCACAGTTATATGCTTGAAACATGACAGGGTGAAGAGTCGCATTCTTCCACAGGACTATTTTGAGAGATACCCTAACAATCTTCAGAGGACTTTATGCCTGTGTAAACACTGTAATCTGATGGGTGGTAGACCCAAATCATTCCCTACATAACCAATAACCGATACCAAAACAACCACACCTAAAGTAAAAATGTTTAGCCCACAGTGAGAGGTAGACATTGGGGAGGCAACCGGTCAATGCCTGAAGCGCAGTAATGCGTACCTGACATTGTCCTCAGGTTCAGGCTCATCGTCGCTGTCGTCAGCTTTCCTCTTGATGCCACGGTTGTCTGCTCCTTCGCTGCCCCCTGGAGAAGACTTCACAAGAACAGCCCAACGTTAGACAAGAACAGCCCAACGTTAGACAAGAACAGCCCAACGTTAGACAAGAACAGCCCAACGTTAGACAAGAACAGCCCAACGTTAGACAAGAACAGCCCAACGTTACACAAGAACAGCCCAACGTTACCATCAAAGTTCTGAATCTCTGATGGCACGAGAGAAATGTTCTCAACAGAAAAATGACTTTGCCACTGCTGCCAGGTTCTAAAGTAGCACATTATGACCCATCAAAACGGTTACTGAGCAATGACTGGATGATCGGAGGAAACATCTGTAAGTATACAGTGTTGTCCCCTGCTCTTTACTGAAGGGGCCGGCGGTAAAGAAGCATGCAGTGATTCATCGAAACAGTTATTGAGCAAGGATTGAAAGACTAAGACACATCTGTAAATGTACAGTGTTGTCCACTAGTCTTACAACAACACTAATTTTTTGTAACCTTAAAATAATGTTTCCAAAATAATTTCAGTGGTTCATCAACTCGTACAGGGTGAATGACACTTCTGAATTCGCTTTGTTGCCCTCCATGGGCTACAACCGCACAATGCAAGTTTGCAAAAGTGGGTTGCTGATCTGTAGTTCAAATGAGACAAAGAAAATTCTGCTTCTAACCTGTAGGATGACCAAAGAGGAGAAGTGCTTTAGTGTTGATTTAACTCAAGACTCAGCCCCAAATGCTCCATTGGTGAATTTATCCCTCAGCTGCATAAAAAAGACTGACCATTAAGTAGGCGAGATACGATGACCCGTACGTAACCCGTGTTGTTTTTAATTCCTAGAAACATTCGACTGCTTCAGCAGTGAAATGTTCCCTCAAGTGTGTCTCAAACGTTTCAGTGCACTCAGACAAAAGGCGTCACGCGAAAGTAAACTTATCGCATTATCTCATCATGAACTTCTCTTATCAAGTCGCATTACCTTGAACATCTTTATATGACCATTCAAAGCTGTAACCTACAGGGTTCAAAGACGCACAGGAGAGCGGATTTTTGTGTTTTTTTTTTCCAAGCCAAAGCTAAACCTGAACGACTGAAAGGGGAAAGTGGTGATATAAGAGGAGAGCGAGCGAGAGAGACAGAGAGAGTGAGCGCAAGACAGATAGAGAGAGCGAAAAAGAAAGGAAGGGGGGAGAGAGAGAGAGAAACAGGCAGAGGGCGAAACGGAGACAGAGAGAGACAGAGACAGTGAAAGAGAGACAGAGAGAGAGGGATGAAGATGGAAAGAAGGCATGTAGGCGAGAGAGAGAGAGAGAGAGCACAACAGAGAGAAGAGAAGAGCACAGACCTTGCTCCTTTAACCCCGCGTTATTCTTTGCGCCTCATTCATGTGCAAATGCCAACTTCTGCCATTGTCCTGCTCTTACATGTAGGGGCAGGAAAAAATAAAAGTATTGCGGCCACTCACAATTTAGAGGTGCAAAAAGGAAACGAGTTTTGAGCTGCTGCTGTGTGTGTGCATGTATGTGTGTGTGTGTGAGTGTGTGTGTGTGTGTGTGTGTGAGTGTGTGAATGAAAAATGGAAATGAACACGGGGGCCTATACGGATCATTCTGGGAATGTAAATGTGCACCATTCAAATCCCAAATCAATTACTGTTTAACCGAGAGCCGTTTTTATTCACCACCTAAGGTACCGCAGAGAGAGGAGGAGAGCAGAGGGGAGCGGAGTGGACGGGAGGTGATGGGGAAGGCAGAGCAGGGGAGAGATGGACAGGACTGGAAGACCTACCTTGTTCCCATTTTTCATCGTGGCTCTCAAGGACTGGGCAGCATCCTGGAGGAAACGAATGAAAAAAAAAAAAAAAAAATCATACTGATACAATCATACTGATAATAATACATACTGAACCAACACCGACTGTGCTTTCATGTGCCAGGGTGGGGGCTGCCTTAAAGGTCAGACTGAGCGCATTTTGTAAGCCATGCAGGTGTAATTATTCAAATAAAAATAAAAAAATAAAAATAAAATAAAAAATAAAAAAAAGACCCGTGCCTATCTAAGAGGGCCTTTTGTGTAGTCACAATGAATGCTTTACTATTCAGTCAGACGTCTTATGCAAAGAATTGTACACCCAAAAACCTATGAAGACAGCTAAATGCCTTACAAATGTCAGTATTAGCAAAAATATTCATAATAAGTATTATAAACTCCATATTGAGAATGTGACAGACACAGAGTCTATTATAAGGGACACAGTGAATGCAGTGGTGGAGTTCCTGGCTTCGTAAACTAAAAAACACATCTGTGATCCAACCATTACCTGAACCACAAATCAGACAGGTACATCAGCTAATTGGTGAAATCACCTGTGCCGAGCCCACAGGTAAAGGGAATACAGGGCAGAGTGTTTACTTTCTGAGGCCAGTATCAGTCAAACCAGCAATGTTGAGTTGAGGTAACAGGTAACAGGTAACAACGTCATTGGTCCACAGCGTGCAGGAAGGTCATAATACATACAACACCACTGTTCAGAAGACATTTTAGCAAACAAATTGTTGTAGTGTAATTTAGAATAACACAGATGCAAAATGCCTACTGTGGCGGAAGATGATGTGACACCACAACACTTTACACTTGCTAGATGCTTTTGTGCAAAAGTGACTTGCATTTTTGCAAACAAATAATAATAAGTTAATACGTTTTTATAACCATCTACTAGCCATCTACTAAACGTTAAATGTAGTCTACTGTCCAGAGCCTGATTTCAGGCACCATGTCTGAAAGCCCTGTAATTGTATTGTAATTACCTCCACCAGTGGAGGTTATGTAATCATCTGCGTTTGTTTGTTAGTTAGCAACATAACTCAAAAGTTATGGATGGATTTTGATGAAGTTTTCAGGGCAGGTCAAAAATGGGCTAACTTTGGTTGTGACCTAAGCTGCCCCGTTGGACGTCTACCCTCTCTGAGTGCTTTTCTAGTTTAGAATGCAACTAATGCAAAAATGTCTGCTACGACGGCTCCATGATGCATGCGTGCTTGCCTACCATGTTGTGCTGGTTGGTGGCCTGCATCCTCATGTCGTAGGCCGTGTGGCGGGCGTTCTGCACCGCCTGAGGCCTGTCCCTGCCGCCACCCAGAGCCTGAGGGGCAAACGGGCCCGGCAGCAGGAAGGCTGGCCGCTGCTGCTCCATCTGTGTAAGGAGGGCAGAGCCACAGGAATGACAAAAACAAAATAGTGATTCAAACACCTAGCTTTCGTTTTATCACAGTTACAAATGTGTGTTCTACCAACTGCTTTTGCAGATGACAATGACTTGACTGAAGAAAAGAAAAAAAAGATTTATGAATTTCTTAAAATAAATAAATAAAAAATACTTTCAATATGCTTACCTTCATTCTCTTCTTCTTCTCTTTCATTCTCCTTTTGAAGTTCTCCTGCAAGATCAGATGCACAATTTTAGAACTCCCAAAGATTACTTGCCTATTAATTTGACTAAGCCATGATTACATTCCATTGTCAAATTATGCTTTTCTAAGAGAATCTCCCTCTACCAAACAAGTCACACTCTGGAGGTAAGACAGTTAATGCTTGGATAAATGCCAAACATACGAACAAAACAAAACGGTTGCCGTTTTAAAAAGCTGACAGCTAAACCCTCCACCTTTGACATAACACTTCACATCAAATATCTCTACAACTATCACTGTACAGGAACATTACGCATATAAAAAAACGGACATATCCAGGGAAAAGGTCATAAATGTGAGCGCAACAGAGCGTCAGAGAGGGAGAGAGAAAATGCGTTTGTGTGAGAGAGGGATGGGGAGAGAGTGAAAGTGAATGTGTGTGTGTGTGTGTGTGTGTGAGCGCGAGAGAGAACACGAGAGAGAGAGAGAAAACAAGAGCAAGTGAGAGCGTGAAAGACACAGCCTTTATTCATCCCAAGTGAAAATGAATGCACTACACCACCTAGCACTGGTGGAGCTCATGTTCATTTATCAAATGCGTTAAGAAAGAAAGCATGTCAGCGAGGGATTCTTACGTCGTCTTCTTTACGCTTCTTGAAGATGTTGTCTTCAGCCACGCCCACAGCCTGCATGATCAGCTCCACCCTCTCCAGATTCACAAAGCCGCTCTCCGTCAGGTAGCCCTGCACACCCACACAAGACACATACAACTAACATTTCAGTAAATTTAAGTGTGATGAGCTAGGGGACGTTCAGACTGGGACGCTTTTTCCACCTCCAAAACGCAAGGAGCGTCGCTAGTATTCCGAAATCCAAGCGCTTAGTAAGAGCTTGCTGGAGATGTCAAGGTTCGCGTTGCATACGTTCTTCCGTTTTATACCGTTGATACTTTCAACTCAGCTGTCAATGAGTCACTGTAGCTAGGCAACGACCCATTGTAGGAAAAATAGTGTGTTCCAGAAGTTGGACAGATTGTAACTTTGAGCGCCTCACATGTTCTAGAACCTTGCTCTTTTGGTCATGGTCAACATAGATAATAGACATATGGTGAACAAACTGAGTGCAGTCGGCATCAGCACTTCACTGTGCAACTGGCTACTGGACTTTCTCACAAACAGACCTCAGACAGTAAGAGTCGGCAAAAATTCCTCAGAGACCACCATCATAAACACTGGGGTCCCCCAGGGCTGTGTACTGTCTCCATTGCTCTTCACACTGATGACCCACGACTGCTGTGCCAGATTCACATCAAACCACATCATCAAGTTCGCCGATGACACAACGGTGGTGGGCCTCATCAGTGACGACGATGACTCAGCATACAGAGAGGAGGTACATCAACTCATCAACTGGTGTGACAGAAACAACCTACAACTCAATTAGGGATGTCCCGATCCAGCTTTTTGCACTTCCGATCCGATACCGATATTGTATTTGCACTTCCGAGCCGATACCGATACTGGTGGCCGATACCGATACCGGCCTATCCAACCGAGCATGTATTAAAGTTATTTAGCCTTCTTACTTAGTTATTAGACTCATATTGAAAAGGGTTTTAGTACTCTTGATAACAACTAGCCAGCTGACTTAAGTGAGTTTGAATACACAATGGTTGGTAACAAGAAACTGACCTGTTTATTCAGGGATAAACAGAAAATAGACAACATTAAAAATAACAAACAGGGATGGCATCAGTGGTCAGTAAAAGTGCAAATCAGACTGTAAACTGTATGGAAAAAAAAGAAACACACACAAATAACCTGAGTGTAAAATAGTCTATTAACACAAAAAAAGCAAAACACACAAATAACCTCTGTGTAAAATAGTCTATTAACTCAGCATCAGTACCCTGCTCTTGAGCAGGTGTAAACCAAGGCTTTAAAAACCAGTGCAAATAATATCGTTAACTATTTAAAAACAAAAATGCCCTCTACTCCCCAATCTCCTCCACACGTTTTGCTCCATCTCTATCTACAAACTGGGAGACGCTAATGCTTGTGTGCTGGAAAATGCGGACCGGATTTTAGCGAAACCACAGCAAAAACTGGAATGGATTATTTGAGCGCTGGAAAACCGGATTTTTTTCCGTGCCGCCGCGCCGATACCGATACGCATTTTTTTGCCAATATCGGTGGCCGATCCGATACCGATATTGGATCGGGACAAGCCTAAACTCAATGTCAACAAAACAAAAGAAATAACCGTGGACTTCAGGAAACAACACCCGACACACACCCCACTCACAATCAATGGCAGTGCCGTGGAGTCTGTGAAAAGCACAAAGTTTCTGGGAGTGCACATCACAGACGACCTCACATGGACCACCAACACCACCTCCCTGGTCAAGAAAGCACAGACACGCCTTCACTTCCTGCGCAGGATGAGGAGAGCTGACCTCCCCACTTCTGCACTCACCACTTTCTACAGGGGTGCTATTGAGAGCATCCTTACCAGCAGCCTCGCTGTCTGGCACGGCAGCTGCTTAGCTGCGGACAAGAAGGCTCTACAGAGGGTGGTGAGGACTGCAGAAAAGATCATCAAATCACCCCAACCAACCATTCAGGACCTACACACATCACACTGTTCCAAGAGAGCCACCAATATCATTAAGGAAACCACCCACCCAGCACACAAACCGTTTGCCCTTTTACCATCTGGAAAGCGCTACCGCAGCATGCGGTGCCACACAAATAGACTGAGAAACAGATTCTTTCCACAGGCCATCAGGCTACTCAACACAATGAAGAAGATTCCATGAACGTGTTACTGACATCCACACACTGATGTCCATGCTGCTTTTACACTTGCACTTTACCAACTGCACCTTCACTTATTGCACCTTACATATTGCACATTTCACTCTGTCCTCTGTGTAATTTCTGTTACATAGTGAATTGACAATAAAGTACACTTTGACTTTGACTAAACATAGACGCCGCATTGAGCTGGTGGCCCGTTGCTGGGATACGTCAGCGTGTCCGCCATATTGGATGTGGCAAATTTACCCCGTAAACCAGTGGAAGTAAATGGGCCGAACTTCATTTAACTCGATGCCTTTTATTCACCCATTTAGACACACACGTATGTATTTGGGAAACAAGCAGGCATCAAAACAACATTAATGTTTAATGTGATGGTTATAAATACTGTGCGAAATACTCGTCAATATTCCGTGTAGCGGAGGTGGGGTCGAGCAATACCGATCTAAATTTGACTGGAAATAGTGAATGAAAAATAAAAAATTAACTGTTTTATTTATTGAGTCACCACACAGACCTATGCCTAATTCCGTTGAATAGCTGAATTACCGCCAAACTGACTTCGGCCAAATTCTAACGTCATACCGAAACAAAATACACTGATTCCTTCACATTCAGAAAGGGAAAAAAACATGTTCATCATAGTGTGGCACTGAAGTATCTAATCATCACTGCTTATACCTATACACATTCTCTGTGGAGATGAGCTGGGAAACTGAAGACAGAAAGAATAGCTCTCCCTCTGATCCTGACGCTCTGGCCTGCCCTATCAAAATGTTCCGTTCTGAAGTGTTCACTGCAGATGACGGAGTAGCAGAAAACCCCTACCGTCGCACCGCTGTCTCCCACTGCCTTTTCATCTCTTTATTTTTGTGAAACCTTGTAGTAGGCTATGTGCAAAGTTAGTTAAGCAACTAACAACAATCAGCGTAGTTACGGATTTAGTTAAATAGGAAAGACTTCGTCGTTGTTTGGAGGCTGGTTTGACCGAGCAGCTATTATGCGCGAGACTTCATATTAGGCACAAAGTCAGTTAGTTCTGTTTGGAAAAATACTTTTCATTGTAAAATTACGTTATAATGGCCAAATACAGTCTCATCTGTAAAAGGTAATCCCATGTGATCTCGTTTGGACGGTAAACCTGTTAGTACAGTTAAACGCAGCACATGAATGAGGCATCTTTATTCTAGGCTACTGTCTAGAGACGGTTGAAGAATCTCCACTTTGCCACATCCAATATGGCGGCGAGGATAACGTATGGTTCTACGCGGAAGGCGGCGTCTATGTTTATATGTCTATGATGGTCAAGCCACTTGTCAGCCACACCGTTCTATAGCAAAACAATTGAAATCGAGTGCCTGGCAGAAAGAGAAAAAAAAAAAAAAAAAAAAAGTGTCGCAGTCTGAATGGCCCCTTACGATGCACAATGCTCACCCCTGTCCTGTGTACCACATCTTTATAGATCCCAACCAGTCGATCGATAGCACCTTCTCTGCAAGTTTAAGAAGAGCAAACAAAACGTTGGTCAGTACAACATGGCTTAGCTTGTTGACCAAGCTGGAAAATATTTTACATAATCTGACAAATGTCTAACTGTGGGGTTTTACCTAATCTCTAGGGACGGCAAATGAGGCAGGAAATCATTTCCTACGAAGAAGCACATGAAGACCCAGTCGTCCACACTCCGCTCAAAGTCGAACGGGAAGGGTAGACTAGCCATCGTCAGCTCCCGCTCCAAGTACTGTGAAGAAACAGCAGAAAATGAAGACCTATACCATAACAAGGGGTGCTCTTTAACACACACAGAAACTGAAAAATAAGACCACCAACACATAGAAAAAATGAAACACACCTCTCGCAGAACACACAGTCGAATGAAGATGAATTCTTGTTCAGAAACGGGCATGGAGTCCGCAAATTCATCGTGCTGGCATAAAACACAAAGAGCAGTGAAAACATTATATGCTAACCATGAATATATCTTTAATATTAGCACTTTAATATATGAGCACACTAAAGGGGTATTCCAAGTAAATACTTTAGTGACCAATTGTGACAAGTTAACGTAAAGTACTTCGTAAACCTTCTAATAGGTTTCAATGTGGCTTCATTCTCCTAGAAGAATAAAACTATGGGGCTTCTCTTTTGGCGGTTTACCGCTTGCTTTGAATAAATATACCTAGCTGAATGACTCGTTACACATTTTGTCCAACAATATTTGTTGATAAAATTCTTGTTTTTTTTGTGGTTGTAGTTTTTTCGTTTTTTGATTTTTTTCACTAATCCTTCTTTATTATTTTTCATATATGCTTTGACAACACAAATGCTCTTTGTGTCAATTAAGTTTCTTTACATTTGAATTGTACTAAAACCGCTTTCTAGAATAGTCCCCTTAGGCCTGTGGGGAGCCCGTTTGCCGAGACTGAAGGTTGTCAGCCCCTATCTCACCTCTCCCTGCTTCTCTCTGGGCATTCCCGCGCAGTCCTTGATCTCATGGCCCACCTGACCGCACAGCGCGCACGGCCTGGGCTTGTTGGGCTTGAACTCCTCGCGGATGATGGTGAAGTTGGGTTCGTGCGTGGCCAGCCCCAACATAATGAGGTCGGCTAGTTAATAGAACAGGAGTAACCCAGAAAAAAAAAGCATAGTTCAGTTAGATACAGTTTAGTGCAGTTCAATTCAAAAAAAAAAAAGGAAAACGAGGAACTAATGAGAAAGGCATCAATTAAAAAGAGAGCCATGCTGCACAGACGGACAAACGGACATATGGATGTGTTAAATCAAGTCCCCTATGAAAAGGTAGCATTCATTCAATGCCCCCGGCCCATACATGCTAATTAGTCTCCCAGACGAGGCCAACCTTCGACAAATGAATACTTTTGATCCACTAAATAAATTAATAATAAAAAAAAGAAAACAAATAGCAGAAAGCACCAAGGTCCCTACAGATAATGGGATGCAATATTTGTCCTCTTTTGTCCACTAAGTGCACGGTAAACTAGTGAATGCTGCGGCTTTTATGTCGAGCGTCCGCCTGTAATTGCATCCATTTAAAAACAGCTTATCTAGGCCGTACTCCCGCCTATTTAATAGGCCAGACTGATGCATCCATCCTCAGTGCTGGCGTCAGTGTTTTGATGAGGGAACAATGACCCACTCCCCAGCAGCAAGTTCATTTAAGACAAGCTACACAGTACTACAGTTTACAGTGCTGCCAGCGTTCAGGGAGGCAGCAATGTTAGCCGGTTCAGTCAAGAATACTTGACTGTTTTTTGAAGTATTTTTAAGGCGTTTTGTTTTTAATTGGATAGGACAGTTGTAGAGAGCGACCAGAAATGAGTGGGAGTGAAAAACAACAGGGTAGGGTCGAAAAATAACTTCGGGTCAGACTCAAAACCCGCGTTACTGGATTTATGGGTAGGAAATAGGGGTCGACTAATTATTGGTCAGGCCGATATTTACCATTTTTATAATAATCTGTGTCTGCCATTTTTTTCACCGATAAGCCAATGTTCAATAGATTAAAAAATGAAACGTGTAAAAAAAGCGTCTCTCACTCCCTGCGCTTGCCACTCTGTGGTCGGGAGCATTGTCCCGCCCACTACAACGTCTGATTTGTTAGTCACCACAAATACAGCCAATGAGGATGGAAGACCGACTGCAAAGAAAGTTTTGGCTTCTCAACAAGGCAGTAGCAGAGTAGGCTTTAGCGGTACGGAGCTTCTTTTCAACCGTAATACACATAGCTGAAGTTGCAGTAAGTCACAGTCCTTCAAACGTTTTGCGTTAGCTAGGCCTATTATGGCAACATTCATTTGAATAGTCACCTCTGCTACTAGGCTACAGGTTACATAGGCTTACTTACAGGAGCCTAATCATCAATAGCAATAATGTAGAGAGGAATTCTGGATGACTGTCACCTCAATACCACACATCAATTTGAAACATGTTTATAACGAAAACCAAATAAATGTTTAGTCCTTCCACATGTCACTTGACTTTACATGACTGTTTTCTTTAAGGCTACAGGCAGCTCCCTGCACTTTAAGTAGTGAAAGAAAAGTTTGCATTATTAAATGCTTTTCAATTAAATGTGCTGCTTCAGCCTTTACTTACTGATACTGTATTGGCCTTGAAAACACCTTATTGTTTAATCCCTAGTAGGAACCCCTTAAGCAACTAGCACCCCTATAAATGCTAGACTTAAAGCTACTTATTGAAATGGATCTAGAAGATGAGAGGATGAGACTAAACTCACCATCAGCCCCACAGAGGCAGTGATGCGTGTTTGGGTCATGATGTGGCTGAGCTGTTGAGCAAAGGGAATAAGGCTGCATTAGACACAACGACCCTTTTTGCAAAGGTTGGAAAATTCCAGGAAATGAGCAGAGTAGTATTTTTTACCTCTTTGTCTTCGGATGAAATCCATAATTTTATGTTCACCCTCTCCTGGAACACTGGCATCTGACAAGAAAACCTGCGATAGAGAAAAAGTATAAGAGGCACATTTAGGCACATTTTCACATGCTCAGCAATTCTTCAAAATGAACCAGAAAAAGAATGAAAAAGAAAAGGATTTCCACATAAAATTACTTATGTGAAAGTCTCCAACAAGGCGTACAAAATGGATTTCCTGTTGAAACGTTCCAATTAGTGAGTCTGGTACGATTAGCCTGATCCAAAACACTAATCAGCAGCAATACTTACCAACAACAAGTTTTAGTGAAGGTTATTAGCTTTAACTGGAAAGGTCCCTTTTGACTAACAAGCAAGTCATTCATAATGCCGAGACTCTGCTTAATGTTCACTGACTAAATAAACAAAGGTTTCACTAAACATGGTTTAAATGGGGTTTGTCAGTTTTGCTTTCTAAGGGCAAACAGATAGCAGGTAAAAAGGGTGGGGATTTGTGTAAGGGATAAAAGGATGACGTGTTTGTTTGACCAGTCACATATTTGACATGTGGATGCATTTAAGCAGGAGTGGAGACACCAAAGTGGCTGATTTGTAACAGACACTAAAAGTGAATTTGAACAAACTTGATGAATTGATAGAACACTGAAATAACTTTGACAAATTCGTAACTACTGCACAGATGTGCAAATACCTAAAGATAACTGATGTTGTACAGATCATATCACCATAGGAATCTGGGACCAAGACATTTATATATATATATATATATATATATATATATATATATATATATATATATATATATATATATATATATATATATATATATATATATATATATATATATATATTTTTTTTTTTTTTTTTTTTTAATTAAAAAAACACCACACAACATCTCTGGATCGTTACAGAATCTGCAGTGCCGTGCACAGGCAACAGGGAAAACAAAGTGATTCCAACTAAGATGATTGACACCAACACCTGACCTTGCTTAAGAACTTACTGTGATGTTGCGCCATCCTGGATCATTGCTCAATCTGTCCGCTACATAATACCGGAGGCATTTCGCCAGGTTGTCCATAAACTCTGTTCCCTAGTTTAAAAAAAAAAAACATATACAATTCATCATCAGAGGAATTCTAAAACCATAACAGTTTAATGCTAGGGAATACCAAAAAATACAAGTAGTGAGACACTTACTGGAGTGATGCAATTGCTGTCAAACCTCTCTTTTATCTCTTCCGGGGGTAGATATCCTCCTGAAATAAAGATGCAAGTCTGTTTAAGTCTACGATGAAAATGAAAAGGCCTCATAATGACCGAGAGCTAAATGTTTTCACCTCTCAATTTCACCTCCATTTGTATAGCTTGCAAATGTATGCAGGCAATGAACCTAATGAGCAAGAGGTAAATGACTAGGACCTACAGTTGGTGGGTCACAGGTTCAATGCCCAATAAACCAATAGGTTGGTAACAGGATAGAATGACCAGCATTATCTTTCAACCTCCATGACTGAGGTGCCCTTGAGCAAGGCACCCAACCCTCACTGGCGCTGTTCAGCTGGCTGTGTATTGCTCCACGAGTTCATGTGTATTTTAAGGATTGCAGTGTGTCGCATATGTTCCCCTCACAAAAGGGGTAAATGCAGTGTGTGGAAAAGGCCCTCATCCAGCACTGAACCCAGCTCTCAGGGGTATCAAACATGCACATCCTGAACCACTAATGAGGATCATCACTCAAAGGAGAAAAACATGTCAGTGGGACTCTCCCTCTGTTGACAGAAGAATCACAATTAAAAAGTCAATTTCTGAACGTGCATTGCTTACCCCTGCTGATGACCTCCTCCCGCATTCTGCTTTTCTCTTCCTGAAGTTCCATGCCTTCTTTGGAGGCTCGAAATCGTCTTGACCTTTGCTGATTCATTTTGGCACGGGGGGCCTGAGAAGGACAGAGACGACAGACATTAAAATTAGGTGATGCAACCGCATGCATAAGCACACAGCTTTTCAATGTAATGCGAATCCACTTTACTCACAACTCCGTCTATGGCCATGTACAGAACTCTGCGTGGTCTCACGATGTTGAAGAGTCGATCGATGTATTCAAAAATAGCAACCATCATTTCATCTTCGTTTTTGGGCGCTGGCCTAATGAACATTAGTTCAGTTTTTAATTTGACCCAACAGGCTTGTGGCTTGTGTTACATAACGGAGTATATGCGTGGTACTTACTTGTCTTCTGGATGTGTACACGGATGGATAATTCCATTCATGTCCAGATACAGGTTGTCAAACTCCACTTCATTAGGGTTGGGTTTGCTGGTGTCGACAGGTATACGAACACCATTGCATTCCTTAGACTGTGAAAGATGCGGGAAAAGTGAAGCAGTGCTGTTTACTTTAGCAGCTTAGTCTAGAATCATGTTATCCTAGGTACAGCAGGTGAACGAAGTGCGGGGCTGCCTCGCAATACACAAACAATTACATTTCTACAAGCCCACCTTCCCGTAAATAAAAAAACAACTTCACCTTCGTGAAAAAAACATGCCCATCCCTCATATTACGCAGGTAAGCTAAACTGAAACATTACATTTGATACCGATCTTTGAATCAATGTATTGCAAGCTAACTTTGTAAGATAAACCTGGCTCGATATTTCATTCGGGTCATTCTGTTAGTTACACTATTTAGTAGTCAGCAAGTTGTCTTTATATTTGTAGATGGACATACACAGCAGTAGGTGGTTATGTAAACAAAGAAATATCCAGCAACATTCACTCAGCGTGCCTAAACATTAGCTAAACGTGCTGGCTATGTGTTTAGCCAAATAGCTAGGCACAATCTCAGCGCAAATGCTTACCCGCTCCTCAACGCAGTGCACTATTATAGAAGGATATTTGCGACTCAACCAACGAAAAAATGCCGGGACTCCCATGTTTTCTAAAAGTTCAAGACCAACGTAGTAGTTACGCTAAAACCCGTAATTAAAAACAACGGTTACAGAATGGCTAGGAAAACTAGCCAACCAATACAACAAACAAGGGTTTTGAGCTAGCTTCATTTGTAGCGTGTCTTTGTGCACTTCCGGGGCACCGGAAAAGCTTTTGTGTCCAGCCCATAGGGTCCAGCCACTTAGATCGAAAAACAACCAGCGCCCCCTATTTTCTCATTCGTCCACAGCATGTAAAACCCTACCAGCATCTGAAAGTCTGGTCCACAGTGTTGTACTTGATCTCATTTTCAATTAGAAAACTTTGTCAGGAAATTAAATCTAATCACACATAAGATCCATGAATCTTCAGATAATGTCAGATTATAAGCGAGAGTTTGACAAAAAAAGAAGTTAAACACGGGACATAAGAATGCTTAAGAAGAATTTTCAAAGATTTTAACTTGTTGAATAGTATATAGGCCTATGCCTAATTGCAATCACATCATAATTGCATATTTTGACTAAAACAGTCAATATGACCCTCTAGCTCAAGTTTTTTTTTCTCAAACTTTGACTGGCCCCTAGTGGCTCAGTGTTGAGGCTGGTCCTAATGCAATTTAAGACCATCTGAGTTTCAGCTTTGCACAGCTTCTACAGTACATAGTATGGGGTGCTAAAAATAAGACAAATACAGAACTCAAAATATCCTCTTCAGCTGTTGTCAGCCAGTCCTCAAATTTTTATTTTCTCATTCAACATATACAGCTTTTTGTTAGCTACTTGACAGTCCCCAACCCCGTAAAGTAAAAGTTAAAAGTTAAGTTAGAAAAGGCCTTGATTGTTTTATTTAGATTTTTGCAAGTGAGAAAGTGAAAATGAGCTTTCCAGATTTTGTTGATAATATTGCCAGGACCCAGGTATTGGAGCTGCCATACGTGGTAGAGCGCCCTCTACTGGTTTTTCTTTTGCACTCGTTCCATCTGGTGGGATCCTTGTTCGTATCAATTTGGCATTCTATGATCTTCATGACATTATGGTCTACATAAACAGAGCATCTTTATTCACCAGGGCAAAATGTTTTGAGGAAACCTGTTGCAAACATGTATTTCTTTTTTGCATACAATAGTGGCCAAAATTATTAAACACTGATATGTTAAAGAGGTTGCAGGTGTTTTTGTTGAATCAGGCATTAAAATACCCAGAAAAAAAATATATCTGCAAAGGCATCTTTGTGCTGATTCGTCATTGTGTTGGCAGTATAGCAGCAAAAAAACCATCGCCAAAAAGAAACCGAGAGCAAAATGCTTAAAACTTAGAAAAAGAACACAAGAAATGGACAAAGGTTGTATAAAATGTGTATAGTTGAGGACTGTGTAAACATTTTAGCAACAAGTGAAGAGTGTATGTTCGATAGAGGGAGGGGGAGTGGTAAAAAAATGAGTGTCTCTTGGTCTCTTGCCAGCAGTTAAATGAAGGGGGGGGGGGGTTATAATGGTGTAAGGAGCCATTTTTGCTTCAGGAGATGTAGTAAAAAATGATGGCATCATGAATGCCAAAACTAAAGTGAAAAGAGGATGAAACCAGTAGGACTCACTTCATTTGATATTTCTTGTGGTTGGCACAACCATCTGCACATTCCATGGACTTTATAAAATGAAATCATATTTTGGAGGCAAAAAAGGGTTATATAATATTTTAAGATCTAAGTTGTTCTAATAACTTTGGCCCCATCACTGTAAATATGTATCATAGTATATATACATTGTGTGTGAAGCATCCACAATCTCAAAAATAATATTTGCTTTAAAGAAAAACCAACCCTTGATGAACATCACGTTTCACCAACATTCAGTCATGCACGCTTTTGTCAGTGAGAGATGGAAGTGTATCAAAGGCCATATGTAAAACAGTTGCACTAAACATTTTTTCCTCAATGCACGACAACACCCAATCAATATAATGAAGTAGACATTGTATTATTAAACCACGGCATACGCACACGAAAAAAAAAATATTTTGATGCTCTTCAATTCAGTTCCCTAAACATGCAGCCGCAGAAGTGGAGTAAGCATATTTTATAAAAAAAGAGAAAAATGTGCAAAGAGTGGCTCTTTAGTATCAAAAGCATGCATTTAATCTGCATAGCCTATTTAACACCGGAGTCATTGCTATGCTGCGTGGCGGCCAATGCCTTGCCCCCGACCATTCACTGGAGTGCGGTGGAAGGCCAATGAGGATTCACCCGCTCCAGCCTCATTCGGTATTCATAACATGAAACATTCAGACAATGCCTCTCTCAAAAGGCCCCCTGAATGGAACGCCTTAATACTCATGTAAACAACTGGAGACCAATTACTTAATGAATTGGCCTCGCACGTAATGAGGTGCTGCATAAAGGACTTTAAATGCATTCTGTTGGCACTACATCCTGTGCTGTCAAACCACAAACAGTCAGATGCAGACTTTTTTTTCTTTTGCAGTGAAAAAAGCATCATAGTATAACTGTGTAGTCATGCTATCTCTCTATCTATCTATCTATCTATCTATCTATCTATCTATCTATCTATCTATCTGTCTGTCTATCTGTCTGTCCGTCCGTCCGTCCGTCCGTCCGTCCGTCCGTCCGTCCGTCCGTCCGTCCGTCCGTCCGTCCGTCTATACACATGACATTGTTTGTTATGGGTGGTACAATATTGTGGTCTGGTTTGTGTGTGTGTGTGTGTGTGTGTGTGTGTGTGTTACATGACAAAGAAGGAAATTCTGCCTCAACATCCAGTGTCCGTGACCCTGTCATCTGTCCTCAGGTTCTGATTGCTGTGTAAAATGTTGTGATTCATAGCACTTTAACCTTAAAAAACTGTGTATGAATTGGGTACAAGCTGTGAGGACTATAGCAAAAGTAAATGCTACTTTATATCGAATTATATTTTAGTGACATTTAAACTTTTTTCTAGGTAGGCAGAGACAGCAATTTGCTTTCAGATTTGTTTATTTCATGAAGGGTCAACAAAAGTAAACAGTTTTGTTAAAATTTGGGAATACACATTTTGAAACATTGGTCTGTCTTCTGGGAGCTTCATGATCTGGCAGTTTGTAGACCCAGTTATGCATTAAAACACAACAATGCAATTTGAGTATGCTAATTTGTAATACTTATCAGGGGCATATCAATGTCAAGTAAATGACCATTTTGAAAACTATGTGTAAAACTGTTTTACACAGCTGGTCAGATCCCAGCACCTTCATGGTACTTCTCATAGGTACTGCCACAATAACTTTTTTTTTAAAAACATTAGCATTGCTTTTAGTCTATCCAGAGATATTTATCTATGAACAGAATGGGAAAAGTTATGAAAAAGCACCCTCTTTCTGTACCCCTATTGAATAACTACCTCCATCTCTCTCTCTCTCTCTCTCTCTCTCTCTCTCTCTCTCTCTCTCTCTCTCTCGCTCTCTCTCTCACTCCACCAGTTAAAGGTGCCTCCACAGAAAAAGGTCAGTGTGAACTCACATAATATGACAGATGCATTTCTATTCCCAAGGTCTTAGCAAGGCCTTGAGCCATGGGTCGTTCTTTCTGCTCAGCACAGCACCTCTAGAATTCCCTTGTGTGCACTGTGTGCTGTGATGTACTGTGTGGTCACAGTGACCAACGGGACTGACTTTCGTTTTCTTTAAATCTGCTCTCATCGCTCGCTCCAGTAGGATAATGAGAGCCCGCCTGACGCCAATTTACACCTCATGCCACATTTGTATTCAGATATAATTTGCCTTGTTATGCTTCGGTCCAGACAATAACAGAGAACATTCACACAGCCACCTGTGATGTTTTAAAGCAGCACAACAGTACAAAAGTACACAAAACATCAACACCAACGGAGTTAATCCAGCTTGCTCTGATGGCGTGTGACAAAGATACAATGAAGGAGAAAAACAACTGATACAGACATTTAAGTGTTGGCAGTGGTACAGAGGTGTAAGGCATGGTGCTTGCCTCGAAAGTCTCGAAAGTCTTAAAAAAATTTAAATGCTGTTTTCCATTCTTTGAAAAGTCTGGAATTTTGTTTGAAAGTGTTAATTAAGTGTGGAAAAAAGGTTTCTATCATAGTCAAATTTTACAGTATGTTCAAAGGCATATAAGGAACCCTACAAATTCACCTACCAAAATATAGATAAGTAGGTGTGCTTGTCTAGAAGTTGTATTTGGTGTGTTATGACCAAATGGGCTTTAAGTGATGGTAGCCTGTGACTAGCATAGCCGAGAACCTGTCATTCTACCCGCTCCATCTTCTCAACTAAACTAGAACAGCCTGAAACAGGAGCACTAAACCATTTTTTATTTTCACCAAAACCGCTCAGAGGGCATTTATTAATACTAGAGACCACCGCAAAATAAATGAAAAGCACGATGCAATGACACCTTTAATCTTTATCACCTTACAGTTACCGAAGAGTGAGTCTGTTTTGTTTAGTATTGATATCAGTGATGAACACTAACAAAAACAAAAGCAATGTCTTCAGTCATGCCAACATAAATAAACTTCACAGTGTGTGAAAACAGATCTGGATGATGGACCCTGCTATTTCACAAAATACTCTCAATGCCCACTAGCACTCTCATCCCCTGCTTAAAATGATGTCTGTTTGAATGCCATCTCCCCAACTCCACAAGTTCCACGTCTACGATCGTGTAGACGTTAATGGAGGAATGAACGGAACACTTCACATCAGGAGCGCCAGATGGGCTGCGTAGTCAGGCAGCAGCAGCACAGTCATTATCATCTGATTAAAATGCATTGGTTTATCTGACGGGGAGTTACAGGAAATAGCACTCGGTGTCCACTTCTCCGGCATGGAAAGAGTGAGCGCACCAGAATGTACAGTCTATGTGAGGGCGGTGCTTTGACATTAATATGGTAAACACAGAGTTAAAGGTTTAGTTAGAGGTGAGCAAAAGGTCACATAAGTGTCAACATGGCTGATTTGCTGGATTATGGCTGTTGCAAAACAATAGCTATTAAAAATACAAATGTCAACTGAAAAATTAAAACTAAAAATAATATCAGCAGACAAATGAAGCCAGTTGCTTTAAGCTTTGGTCAATGCTAAAATGTACTTTGTCTCCCTTTAATTAAACATGGGGTAAAGTGAAAACTATGTTTGGTTTGATAACGTGAAATGTGTTTTTTAAAAAACTGTTTCTGAAAAGATGCTGAAAACCCCTGAAGTCAGTTTAACTGCATTATGGAGTTAGGCCGGAAAAGGAGAACTTCGGTGTAAAATGAAAATTGGCATGTTAAAACATCATACCGAGTTGGTATGTGTACTGAGGAGCAAAATTTATTTAGCCTGTTGTATTCAGAGTTGAACTATTTTTTATCGTTTGTCCCTGAAGGCTAACAATGGAAGTGGTAGGTGCCCTTAGACGAAGCATGGCAACTATGCTATTTTTAAACCATAAAAAACAGCTCGAAGAAACTCCACACTCATCGGTAGTACAACAATGGCCCTGACATTAAAAACGAGGCACTGAGAACTTTGTAAGTGTACACAACATTTATTAATAAAACAGTTTTGACAGACAGTACCTTGCTGTAGTTTCTCGTCGCCGCCATGATATAAGTCCGCACAAGTCGATTGACGAACACGAACCAGCAGGAAGAATAGGAGGAGAGGTAGTACAATCAACTTGTTTGGACTTTCATCATGGCGGCGACGAGAAACAACTGCAAACTACTGCATGTAAGAACAGTTTTTTAAATAAACGTTGTGTACATTTACAATATTCTCAGTGCTTTGTTTTGACAGATCAGATATATTGCACACATCTGCATTCCTACAACATTCACTGAACTGGGAAAAAAGGTAATGATAATAAGAAATCCACAAGGTAGAAAAGTGCCGTGATAAGGTGCGTTGCAGTAATCCAAGTAGATAGATTACAGTGTCCCAGTAAAATTGTTCAGTGTTATGGAAGAGTCCTTTAGTGCAGTTAGGTACAGGCACCCTGCTAATTTGGGCTGAAATTGCGGGTTTCTCTGCAATGTGAAAAGGCCTAGTACCTCTTAGGAGAAGTAGAGTTTGTCCATAAGTTCTCTTAATTATTGACAAGTACACTGATTTGGTTTTTGTTCAGATTCTGTACCTTGCAAGCATTATTGTGGTGTTAGTTTTCTCTCTCCCCAAACTTTGGTTTAGTTCTCATTATTATTAGAAAAGGTGTTAGTTTCAGGGATGGCTGCACATTTTCGTGTAACTCAATAGCATGCATTGAATAGCATACCTTGAAGGCAGACTTTGCATGAAGATTTTACAGCACTCACTATTTGATTCTACAGTGGAGGCCTATATTGGGCCAGTGAAGGCCCATCATTAAGTTGACATGAAACACTGGTTGTGCATCTTCAGTGGAGAGGAAGCTAAGCTATGTATACATCTGGCTGTTAACCCAGCACATCCTTAACCCAGATGATGAAGTGGCTCTCTAGTCCTCAGGGAAGCCTGTTTTACAACAGCACTGTGTTCATCTTGCTCCTGGACTCTGGCACTAAAACCAGTCAGCATGCAGCTGCTGTGCAGAGGGCTTGGCACCTCTAGTGAACGTCTTGCATTGCCACCTTTAGTCTAGCCGTTGGTTTAAAGATAAATATTAATATTATTTCCTTACAATGCCTGATGTGTTGAAGGGCCCAGTGTTGAATACTGAAATAGGTCAATTGTTCCCTTTCTTTTCTTTGTTTTTCTTTAATCCTTGGAACTCAGGTTTTACAGTACTGGATAAATACCAGAAATCTGATGATAAATGACTGATGACTGAAGTATTTTATAACTGGTGGGTGGGATGGGGTTGGGAATGTGTTTTTTAGGATGATCGTAAGGGCCGAGCATTCACAGGGGCCCTTTGAGGCAATTATTAATATAACTATTGGAGTTTTTATCAGTCGCTTTGGTGCATTTATCGAATCATCCTCAACATTTGCTAAACAGCAAGTAAGTGCATTTCTTAAAACAATTTGTACAAATAGCAAAACACCATGGATCACCTGCCAAAGCCAGTCTCTTGCTCAGAATTCTTAGATCATCTCTCAAAAGTAAATATCTATGTCAATGAACATGTCAGTGCACTGTAAAAAAAAATCCGTTAATTTTACGGTAAAAAACTGGCAGCTGAGTTGCCAGAACTTCACCGTAAAAAATACGGTACAAACAATTCTGTTATTTTTACGAAAAAAACCTGTAGCTGAAAACCCGTTAATTTTACGGTAAAAAACTGGCAGCTGAGTTGCCAGAATTTCACCGTAAAAAATACGGTACAAACAATTCCGTTATTTTTACGAAAAAAAACCTGTAGCTGAAAACCCGTTAATTTTACGGTGAAAAACTGGCAGCTGAGTTGCCAGAATTTCACCGTAAAAAATACGGTACAAAAATTCCGTTATTTTTACAAAAAAAACTTGTAGCTGAAAACCCGTTAATTTTACGGTGAAAAACTGGCAGCTGAGTTGCCAGAATTTCACCGTAAAAAATACGGTACAATCAATTCCATTCTTTTAACGGTGAAAAACTGGCAGCTGAGTTGCCAAATTTTTACCGTAAAAAATGCGGTTTGACAGTTTCTGCCATTTACGTAGAATTTATGTTGATTTTACAGTCAACCTCTGTTTTAAACACATTTTACCTTATAAATTAAAATTCAAATACCACAAAATCAACCACACCCCTGACATTGTTTGGTATAAAAAAACTTTATTCCTATAACTTACATTTATCTGTGTCTCCATCAGTTAACATACGCTGTTGGTTTCTATTTTGTACCAAAGTTTCTTGTTTTCTGTAAAAATGTACTTGAATAGAATTACCTCCTACTGATTTAGGCAAAAGTCCAAAGATTTCAACAGTCTTTTGGCATGCAAAAGCCCAAGTCCACAAACCTTTGAGATGTTTCAAAGGTGTTGCCTTTCTGTGGCTTGCAAAGTCAAAAAAGGGGCAGTACCGGACATCAAGAATACATCCAGACTTGCAGACGTGATGAAGGAGAAAGGTCAGCTGCTTCAACCCTTTCTGGCACCATTGCATGGATCAGGAACATCAGTATAGGGAGAGAGCTAAGAGAACAAAGGCACCATTAGGTTACCAGTTTAGTGGGTACGTAGTGCATCAGTTAAGTGACACATTGATGAGGTTAACCTAAAGAAGATAACTGATATTAACCAACCCCATAACACAAAGCTGCTCAGTCTCACCTTGGACAACAATTGAAGGGCCAGCCGACAGGACTTATGTGTATCTTTCCCTTTAAGAGGTGAGGGATGTTGTGTCTTGGTCTGGAAAAGGGGGTTAAAGTGAATTGATTAAAAATTATGACTGACACAAAGAAACACAGTGAGTAAATAAGAGAAAAAAGTTGGAAGTGGTAGACAAGCAGGGCTGTAGTGGAGGCTAAGCATCAGTAAACACAGTTTGCCTCACCTCTCATTTCAGTGAATATGGGCTATTCCAGATCAGGTAAACAGGTCCAAGACCTAATTTTTTGTTCAGATTTTTGACCAAATGTCTTATTAGAAAACCAAAATTATAAAACCAAAATTTCAGTTTGATATCTTGTTTAGTTTCTGAGATATTGCTCTTATGGATAGACATGTCCTAAAAAATGCTAACAATTCCAGTATTCCATGTACTCCTCTCAATGTAACAACACTGTTTCTTAAAATTTGAGCACTGGGGTAGGACCTTGTGTAGTTGTCTAATATCATATTGGAATTGCAGTGTTTACCACCACTGAAGTCTTACTCATTGAAACAAAACCACATTTTTTGTTTTATATGATCAGGAATACAGCATATTTTAAAACTTTAAATATACATAGCCCATGAGTAAGAATACATGAAAAAAAATTGAGATGGTTGTAATTTTTAAGCTACAACTCCTCAAATTTGGCCTAAATTGATTTCTTTTATTTTTATTTTTTTGTAAAAATGCCAATTTTATTGTAGCCTGGCTATCACGACTTGTAAATGCTCTGCGAGCATTGGTCTGACCAAGCTGTGTTGTAAACCCATTTATCAGAAGGCGGGCTTATCCTGCCTCTTTCAAATGCCTCTGTTTGCTACTGGATGAAGCTTCAACCAATCACACCCCTCCGTCCTCTGACGTATATACAGCGAAGGAAACTGCTTGATCCAAACAGTATTAGTAGCATGTAGTCATATAGAAATGGCGTTAAAGGAGAACTTCGGTGTAAAATGAAAAATGGCATGTTAAAACATCATACCGAGTTGGTATGTGTACTGAGGAGCAAAATTGATTTAGCATGTTGCATTCAGAGTTTAGCTATTTTTTATCGTTTGTCCCAGAAGGCTAACAATGGAAGTGGTAGGTGCCCTTACACAAAGCATGACGACTACGCTATTTTTAAACCATTAAAACAGCTAGAAGAAACTCCACACTCCATCGGTAGTACAACAAAGGCCCTGACATTAAAAACGAGGCACTGAGAACTTTGTAAGTGTACACAACATGTATTAATAAAACTGTTTGACGCCTTGCAACGTTATGCCACTTTGTAGACCACGTAAAGGTGGTAGATCCTACTTGTCTCGTAATATTCCATCAGAAATGTTTGAAGTCAGGGGGGGGGGAAACTAAGTTCAGAGGGTTAAATGGCCAAGTTGATTAAGTCATACAAGGATAAAAATGTAATATGACACATGAGATACTGAGAGAGGGCACTCTGAAATGTATAACCCTTGAATCGCTTGAGTCCCTAACTGATATGAATTCTCACTCAAACAAATCTCTTTTTTATTTAGTAGCCTTATGCTGGTTTTATGACACTTTTTTGTGTTTTTTGTAATCTTAATGCTCTGGTAATGTGTTAACTTCCTCATACCCCTCACTTAAAGGAGAACTTCGGTGTAAAATGAAAATTGGCATGTTAAAACATCATACCGAGTTGGTATGTGTACTGAGGAGCAAAATTGATTTAGCCTGTTGCATTCAGAGTTTAACTATTTTTTATCGTCTGTCCCAGAAGGTTAACAATGGAAGTGGTAGGTGCGCTCAGACGAAGCATGACGACTACGCTATTTTTAAACCATTAAAACCACTCAAAGAAACGCCACACTCCATCGGTAGTACAACAAAGGCCCTGACATTAAAAATGAGGCACTGAGAACTTTGTAAGTGTACACAAAACATTTATTAATAAAACAGTTTTGACAAGCAGTACCTTGCTGTAGTTTCTCGTCGTCGCCATGATGAAGGTCCGCACCAGTCGATTGACGAACACGAACCAGCAGGAAGAATAGGAGGAGAGGAGATACAATCGACTTGTTTGGACTTTCATCATGGCGGCGACGAGAAACTATTTTATTAATAAATGTTGTGTACACTTACAAAGTTCTCAGTGCCTCGTTTTTAATGTCAGGGCCTTTGTTGTACTACCGACGGAGTGTGGAGTTTCTTCGAGCGGTTTTAATGGTTTAAAAATAGCGTAGTCGTCATGTTTCGTCTGAGGGCACCTACCACTTCCATTGTTAGCCTTCTGGGACAAACGATAAAAAATAGTTAAACTCTGAATACAAAAAAGGCTAAATCAATTTTGCTCCTCAGTACACATACCAACTCGGTATGATGTTTTAACATGCCAATTTTCATTTTACACCGAAGTTCTCCTTTAAGTAATTGACTGTTTTTATTACCATGTGTCTTATATTACATTTTTAGCCTTGTATGACTGAACCCACTTGTGTGTTTAAGCACCTGAAACTAGTCACGGTTTTCACTTTTGGATATGTTTCAAGGAACCAAGAACAGTTTTAGCCTGATGGCACTCCAAAAAATATCAAACCAACACCTCCTTCAAAATCAACCAACATAGCTTATTCCACCTTTTCTGAGAACATTGTTTTTTCCAACACCGGTGCTGGATAAACAATGCCAAACAAACTGGATAAGCGTGCCATGCATATGCCGGTATGGCTGCAGTAGGCTAAAATATTCACAACATCGGCAATAGACAATTGCGCTTCCAACCTATAGGGCGACCAAAGTAGAAAAAACTTGGTGTTGCTTTAAAATATGACAACCATCTTATTTTTTTTCAACATGTACTCTTACTAATGGACTTTTGACAATGTGAGTGCTCTGCATTCACGATCATCAGAACCAATTATATATATATATGTATGGTTTTGTTTAAATAGTCTTCAATGGTGGAAAGGACTCTAATTCCAATGTGATATTATACAGCTACAGAGGGTGCTGCCCCAGTGTTCAATTTTTTAGGAAAGAAAGTGGTGCTCATGAAATACTGGAATTTTCTGCATTTTTTTAGGACACGTCTATCCATATTTGAAGAGCCATATCTCAGAAACTAAACAAGAAATCAGGCTGAAATTTAAGGACCGTGGTGTCAGACCTATTGTCAATGAACATGAAACATTGACAATAACTTTACATCAAAGATTAGCCTGGTGAACCCGCCCCTCGTACTTCATTTCATTTTGTACTGAGGGTCTGGACTGGAATCTCTTGAGGGTCATTTAGTCGGCAACAGCAAGACCGATCCATTCAGCAAACAAAGCGTGTTTGTTAGCGGTGACATTGACCTTGTGTGCTACATTTGAATTGTAGTGCGTAGGTAGGCTAATTACATACCATACGACCAGACGTTAGCGATTGGGTAAAGGCAGAGGCTTTTAAACTTCAGCAGAGTCCACACCTCCAGGAAGAAATAGTTTCTGACAGTATCTGGTCCAGACCCTCTGTACAAAATGAAATGAAGTACGAGGCGCTGGTTTACCAGGCTAATCAAAGATGGCCTGCATGTCTTTTTAAACATCCGATACAGCTTCGCTTCACTGAACAGTGATCACAAAATGCATTGTTTACTACACTGTTATTTTACCACTACAGCCCTGTAGACTGCCATAGAAAAACGTGTGACAAAGTAATGTTACAGAAACCAAAGAGCTGGTGAAGAAGCTGAACAGGCAAAATAACAAATACGCAGAGACGAGAGATGTAGGGCACTTACTATGGTTGGCATAACAAATTAGGTTTAGAGAAAATGGGAGAGTTTGTACATTTTCAAAGTCTGGTCAATACAAATAGTAAAAAATTTTTTTTTACTAAACCACTGTTACAAAATCAACATCTTACCTTTAATATTAGATGTCTCTGCCAACTTGAAGGTAGATTAGCTGAGGAAAAGGGGCTGACCTGCAGAATAAAGACGAGACCATGGTAATTTGCATCAATGTCAGAAACATCACTCATACAGAAACATGTAACAATGTTATAACATACAAATGAACTAGATTTGTATCATCCTTGATATTTTTCCATGTGTGGCTTTTGAGTTATATATAATGCGAGTGAATGCAAACTGAAAAAAAAAAAGTTTTCCACAAGACCTTAATAGCAGCTTTATAGCCTGGGTCTTCCCCTGAAAACAGTGATCATTTCTGGCAGAGAGGGGACTCCATCCTAAGTGGTCTTCACCTGTGCTGGTTTTCGGCAAGTCATAAGAGCATTTGCAGGTGAATGTCACAAAAACTAGACAATAATTAAATTTGCAAACTTATATTAATCATACAACCAAGCATTTTAATTGAAAATGTTAGTTCACGAAATTCTGCTAATTTGCTAGCTGACAGTGCATTAGTACATGTAATTTAGCTTTGAAAATCAATCTCTATTTGACATTAGCATTGTCTTAACTAATCTGTTGACTCTTACCAGCAAAATGGGCCTACAGGCCTCATGCGTGTCCTCTTTTACATGTGTTGTGTCTTGTTCCAGATGGCTTGGTCTGGGAGAGGGGATTAACAGGGGATAGATGAGGCATGAGGGTTGATACAGAGATGGATAGTAGGAAAATAAAGGCTAAATGTAATGTTGGTAGACAGGCATTACAATATAAATGAAAGATATAGTTGAAGACAGTAAATAGCTGTAAAGGAAGACAGATTATATCAAATAAAACATGAAAATGAAAATAGTGCAAGACCTTGCAGTTTTTACCAATCATTTTCACACGTCTCAATACCATGGCTACTTTTATAAAACTCTTAACACTTTTGCATCAACCATAGGCTATAGGAGCCATACAGTGTTGTCTTTCACATTGCTTTACCACAATTGCATTCGATCACCACTTCGACCAAAATTCATTAGTACTTTTCTTAGTTAATGTTCATGACCAAGAAAATGATGTACAACTACATTTGTACATATTTGGTTACTCTTATCAAAATGGTTAATTTCAGGGTCAAAACCTAAACACAACATTTTGCATTTTGTCACACAAATGAAATATTATACTTGGGACATATTCATCTTTTAGCCAAATAATTATTGATAATTAGCACTTTTACACTTGTCTGTTTCTTTATAGTATTTTTACCAGCTAATGTTAACAGAATGTATGTTGGTAGCACACTGTGTGTTACGAGTTTTGAAATAGTGGACATTGCATTGAGACAAGTGTGAGAATGATTGTAATAACTACTCGCGCAGTGTATAAGTGATATTGGAGATCTCATAAGAAGTATCAAAATCTTATCTGTATCCAAAGGAATGTGTCCTGACCAGTCCAGAGATGGGCAGGTTGATAATCGCTGGTTGCAGTCACACTCCTGAATATAACTGCTGGCTCACCGTTCAAGTCTTTCAGTGGCAGAAAATGCACAAAAATCATTACATGAGTACTGTACAAGGTTTCTGTCATCATTTATAGTATAACCACTATCAACTCGGTTGTGGTTAGTTAGGGAAGTAATGAAAATCACTTTGAACATTTGTCAGTAGTAACACGAGTGAGCAGTGTAAAGTGCTACATTCATCACAACTTTACCATGGCTCTTACCTGAAACATTAGCCCGATAGAGTAACCTCGTAGCACGCCATTTTGCTCGGTTACAAACGCGCACATGTTCAGACAGTGAGAAGAGACCACATTAGATTAACATGAAAACAACATTTCAATCATCTGATATTTTGTTGCTCAAAAGGTACAACCTAAACAGCAAATCAAATTAAAATGCTTAAGTTGTTAAAGCTCATTAAAACTTTCCTTTACCTTTTGACTCAAGATCAAACCAAGACATGGCTAATGTAGTTCGCTAGCAGCATTTTCCACTTTAGTTACATTCCCCTGAGATTCGAAGTTTCAAATGGGAAAAACGCATCAGCAGTTAATTCACCAAACAAAAAAAAACTTTGCGATATCAAAACCAGTTATGAAGGTCAAAAAAATAATTCCGTAAAGTGGTCGTTTTCTCCATATTTCAACTTCAGTTGTAACGTCTAAGGACACTTCGACGTGAGGGGAAAATGGTACTGCTCTGCTCTAGCTCAAACTGTATGGTTCGGTTCAAACCATTGGGGCGCAGCCACATAATCGGAACAGCGCCATCTAGGGGAACGGAGAATAACATAAAAACATGCGTTCAGACGAAAATGTGAGAGGAAAGCCTGGCAAAAACGAACAAAGAAAAAACCCCTCCCCCAATCGCATATGCTTGCACTATGCTCAGAAACTGTTCGCCACACCACTTTTGCATAAATACTGTAAACAACATTTCAGCTATATCTTACCAGTAGGAGTGTATCCCCCATTCGGTAGAGAAAATAAACCAGCAGTGTTACCTTGTTAAGGCCAAAATACTAGAAACTTGCACTTCACCACTCAGTAAAGGTAATAGCAAAAATGTAGGCTAAATGACTTTGGAACACCCGCTGTGCCATGTCATGCTTCGGTGCACAGGATCAGAGGGATTAGCACCAAGAAAATGGTGTTCTCAATCAGAACTAGACTTCAACAAGGACTAACTAAGCGTGCAGAGCATGTATATGTAGAAAAACGGAGTAGACCAACCATGACATCTCAGTTTTATTTCAAGTTGTAATCGAAGCATAATACAGAGTAATGTTGACGTTTTTAATCAAAGCATGGTCAGAAATCTGAATGCTAGCAGAACCTTATTAGGCTAGCCCATTCACCTAGCCTATACACTTAAATGTAACGAGTAAACTACCTACACAAGAAGCTTTGAAATATATTACACTACTCACTAACTTCGACCAGAATAAACTCTTCAATGTGTTAAATTGTCATTGTCATTATGTTTATGATTTCACAAATCACGATGACTTACCTTAACTTGTGATGAGCAGCGGTTGATTTTGTCGCTTGCAGAAACTATCTGGCCATGGTTTCTCGAAGATGCATTCAAAATTAATTGATTCAGTGCAAATCCTATGCCACGGTGATGAATAAAGGAAAACACATCCATCCATCCATTCTTTCTTTTTATTAAGAACCTTTATTTGCTAAGTCTACAAAAAAAGGAAATATTTATTGGTTCCTTGTTTTATATATTATGACATATTTCATTTTTTAAACGGTTAACCTTTGTATTTTCTATGGAAAAAAACTGTAATTTATACTGTTCTGGGTGGTATATTCATTTACGGTGTTTCACTGTTGTAAAAAATGTTTTCAACCGTTTCTCAGTTTACGGTTCTGGACTGTTGCAGTTTTACAGTTTTCCACTGTAAAATCTACGGATATTTTTTACAGTGTGCCATCAGAATGACAAGTCCTTGTGTCACTGTGTACGGATAACACAGCCAAATTGCCTAGTCATGTTGTCAATATAACAGTGTACTCTGGAGGAATGTTCTGATGTAAACAATGTAATGTTGTGGGGCGTGAGACTATTCAACAGAGACCTATTATAATACACCTATTATAATATAATACATTTTAATCAACATGACATTAGCAACTGATAGGAAACAACAAAGAATTGTACATAATCATTTGCATGGATGTACCAAAGCATTTGCAACTTGTTCAAAGAAATGAGAAGCTGCTTTTTTGATGTGTACAAGTGACACAATGATGTGAAAATTGAAGAAGTAGTTTTGAGAATTTCAATTCTGATCTGAGAAATGTACCAAAGCGACAGAGAAAAACTGTAATAGTAAAAGGGCCCCAAATTGTTTTCTTTCATAGGGTTGTGTACCTTGCATGTGCTCTTTTGTGCAAAAAAATTGTTCCCTTTTCCTTAAGGTACTGAGGGATTGCAAATTATAAATGAAACACTAAGTTCAGTAGGCTAACTGAATGGATGTTTTCATTGCTACAGCATCCAGTTTGCAAACGCTAACAATGAGATCCATCACCGATCTCTCTCTGTGGCCTAATTGAAAAGGCCGGCCTGTAAGCAGCACACTGGAACACTCTCTGTGGATGCAAAGTGATTTAATTGGGCTAAATTGGTGTGAATTGAAAGCACTCGGTCAAAAACAAGAAACCTGACTGGCAGCAGGCTTGCCGGCCCTGACATCATGGCCCCGGTAACACGTCGGCGTAAGAGCCCTCACCTGCCCATTTGCATGGAAATCCCGAAGATGAGCGTCAGAGATAAAGGGTTTTCATGATAAACACATTTCCCCCTGTTAGCCTCCGGCTGGAGTGGGATTCAATTACCCCCCCTGCCGCCCCACGCCCCACACCCCCTAACGCCCCACGACCCCCCCCCCCCCCCCCCCCCCCCCAGCCCTGCTGGCTGGCTGTTGTATATTTGTGCGGGCAGAGGGGCCTCACCACGGACGCCGCGTACGTAACCTCAAAGTGTCACGCACCAGGCTGCCATGGCATCAAGCCGGGTGGGCGATGGGTTTGTGAGAGAGCAGCACACAGAGCTCTATTACTCACCTGCTCGAGAGGGCATGATTTGGGCGTATTCTTGGTGGGCCGCTTTGAGTCTGGCTAAATTTAGCTCCACATTGGCTGTTACAGTGTTAAATTCCATCAGGAAAAATGAGGTGGCAGAAAAACAGGAAAACATTAGAAACAGAACTGGGTTGTGGGGGTGTGCTGTAGTCTGTACACAGCAAAAAGAACAGTGTTGAATTGACTCCCACAGAGTTGAATTTTCACACTTTTGAGGGAATATATAGCTCCACACTCTCCAGAGTTAAATTAACACTTTCACAGTGTGAAATACCCCCGACTTTGGACACCATTTGAATTCAAACAGGAATGATGTATATTTGTGATGTCTCAAACAAATACACACTAGGAGGAATTACAAACTGAGGAGAAACACTGAATTTAAACATAGGCGTAGACAACACTTCTTCCCTCAACTATTGTCTCTCTGTGACACACTCCACTGGGAGATTCATGTCTGGGTTCAGTCTGGAGGAACATGGTGACACTGTGCTGTGACAGAATCTCACTGTATAGCCTTCAGCAGTGGTTGTTGTCAAACTGGGTTACGAGCGCCCCTGGGGGTGGGGTGGGGTGGGGGTGTTATGTTAAAGACTACAGACTACGGACTATATGTGGAAAAATACTATACTCAATACAACCCAATTGTCTATACAGAATATAAACCACATTTCAGTTGTTTGCTATTTGTTGAGGCTGCAATAATTATCCAAAAATATTAACAGCAAGCTGTGGTGAAATCAATGTTTGGATCGCAAACAACTCATCTTGACACCATCTCTGAGAAAAACATATCACATCACACTGGTTGACCTGAGTGTTGTGTATTTACTCACAGTTTTTTAGTAAGTAGGACTAGTGGATAAAAGCACACACACACACACACACACACACACACACACACGTGGCCTAGAGCTACACTGTGTTAGCACCTCATTTTCTCCCGTGCCTGGCTGCAAGCCCTCTGGGCCGTCTGACAGAAGCGAACCACTGCCATTCAGTCCGCTACAATGCGCTAACCTTGAAAGCTAGCAACACAGAGAGCTGTGGAAATGCCTTCGATTTTCTTCTGTGATTCGAGCGAGAGAGAGCACATGGAATTAAATATGATGGCGGGTCATTTGAATAGCGGAAAAGGTTACGGTGGGTGACGAGACAGACTTTTGTGCCGGTTTAACCCCTCGCGAGGGTGGAGGTCGGTGCTTTTGAGCTGAGTTGTGTGCGTGTGGGTTTTTTTGTGATGTGCTGTATTCCTTGTAAGGCTTTTATTTAATGCTTAACTTAGGTCATAGGCTGGCTTTAGAGATACCATAGCTCAATAAAATGATTGAAAAACACTTGAGAACATTTGAATCAAACTGAAATGTTTTCAATTTGTTTAAACATTATGCTTTAAACCGTATTCGTTTTAGTTATTTCTATAAGTAATTGATGACTTGTTGAATGGTTTAGTTAGCATTAGACACACTCTTCTGCGACTGCAAAGCGCTCACACAATCCATTAGGCACTTTATAGCGGGGAACAACTTAAGGTAATTTGCCAGATATGTACATTTTAACCTGAATGTAGATGATGAGGTGCAGTTTAATTTTTCAAATTGAAGGATAGTGTGTACCTAACTAAGGAACTAGAATGGATGGACCAAGGTGTTGATACATTTAAAGAAAGACACACATTTAAAAGCTTTCCAAAGATTTTGGATTAAATTTAACTTGCTACACCTTGAGGCAAACGCATCTTCAACGAGTGTGCACCATCAGGCTTGATCAAGACTGACCCCTACTGGGTGAAAGTGGAACAAGTGGAAGTGCATTTGGAGAGCTGGGGAGAATTATTCAGTTTAGCACACTTAATAGAGGGAGTGTCATTTCATTTCAGTCGTTGTATTAAATGCATTGAACTGTTTATCACATATATGTTTGTGTCTTCCAGAACTTGTGAGACACCACAATCTTGTTTCCCCAAAAGCCACCACTATGCAGTGGCGTGCTGAGTTAATGGACAGCCGTAAGTCAATAAATGACGAGTTTGCCAGCTGTCCTCAGTCCTCTGATGATGTTTGTGGAGGGGCTTAAAGTCCAGTCCAAACTATGAATGCACACACAAGGGGATTACACTGATACACTCTCAAGAAGGGTACACACTCACAAGTGGACAGGGCCAGGTCTGTGTGCAAGGACTCATGTAGCATATGCCTGAGGACTTAGTACATTCTAAACCAGTCTAGCTGAATTTTCTTAGTGACTGAAGTATCTCAGTAGACTGTGGTATGGCTAAGCATTCCTCTAGTATATCACAGCATAGTATTTATATGTATTTTTGCAATTTCTTACAAATCACCACTATAGGTAGGTAGGTAGGTAGGTAGGTAGATAGATAGATAGATAGATAGATAGATAGATAGATAGATAGATAGATAGATAGATAGATAGATAGATAGATAGATAGATAGATAGATAGATAGATAGATAGATAGATAGATAGATAGATAGATAGATTTCCCAAAGGAAAATAAGGCACTGATTAAATCAGTATTGATTTGTCTCTCTGCATGTTGCTGATGACTAGCATGGAGCCACCTTTAAATGCAAGATTAAGCCCACACACATAACTACAGGTCTGGAAAAAATTAAGATACCACCACAAATGTTCCTAAAATCAGCATCTCTACATGCATAACAGCCATTCCTTTCCAGTGTCCGCTGAATTTGGAATTTAGCAGAAATGTTGTCAGTAGTTTACAGAATAAAAAAAAATGTTCACTTTATTCACACATATACCTACAAATAGTGAAATCAAAGAAACAAATAATTTTACAGTAAGTTTACAATAATTTTACTCTTTTTTCCAGAGCTGTATGTCACCACAGCTATGTGCCATACATGCGTCTACATGCATGCACACACACTTGCACACACACTGGTCCACACTGCCCCCCCCCCCCCCCCCATGCTTCTACATGCATGCACACACACTGGTCCACACTGCCCCCCCCCCCATGCTTCTACATGCATGCACACACACTGGTCCACACTGCCCCCCCCCCCCCCCCCATGCTTCTACATGCATGCACACACACTTGCACACACACTGCCCCCCCCCCCCCCCCCATGCCTCTACATGCATGCACACACACTGGTCCACACTGCCCCCCCCCCCCCCCATGCTTCTACATGCATGCACACACACTGGTCCACACTGCCCCCCCCCCATGCTTCTACATGCATGCACACACACTGGTCCACACTGCCCCCCCCCCCCATGCTTCTACATGCATGCACACACACTGGTCCACACTGCCCCCCCCCCCCATGCTTCTACATGCATGCACACACACTGGTCCACACTGCCCCCCCCCCCCCCCCCCCCCCCCCCCCCCCCATGCTTCTACATGCTTCTCTACTCTCTGGCCTTGGCTAAAGGAATTTCCAGTGGCTCAATGCACATGCTGCTGTGTCTTCCATGTGGGCAGCTGTGGCCTGATGGGTTAGGGAGTTGGTTTTGGGATCAGAGGGCTGCAGGTTTGATTGTGCATTATTACGCCACGCAAGAGCCCGCATAAACGGGGCATTGCATCATTATGACATTACATTATTATGCCAGGCAAGAGCCTGCATAAACGGGGTGTTGCGTCACTATGACATTACATTATTATGCCAGGCAAGAGCCCGCATAAACGGGGCATTGCGTCACTATGACATTACATTATTATGCCAGGCAAGAGCCTGCATAAACGGGGTGTTGCGTCACTATGACATTACATTATTATGCCAGGCAAGAGCCCGCATAAACGGGGCATTGCATCATTATGACATTACATTATTATGCCAGGCAAGAGCCTGCATAAACGGGGTGTTGCGTCACTATGACATTACATTATTATGCCAGGCAAGAGCCCGCATAAACGGGGCATTGCGTCACTATGACATTACATTATTATGCCAGACAAGAGCCTGCATAAACGGGGTGTTGCGTCACTATGACATTACATTATTATGCCAGGCAAGAGCCCGCATAAACGGGGCATTGCGTCACTATGGCATTACATTATTGTGTCACGCAAGAGCCTGCATAAACGGGGTGTTGCGTCACTATGACATTACATTATTATGCCAGGCAAGAGCCCGCATAAACGGGGCATTGCGGCACTATGTCATTTCGTTACTGTATTCCTCCACTCTGATGCCACTGGACTGCAAGAAATGTTGTCTTGTGGTGACCTTGCCAAACTGTAAAGCATTTTGAGCTGCATCTTGTATCTATAAATTGTGCTATACAAGTAAAGATTATTATTTTTATTATTATTATCATTATTATTATTATTATTTATTTCTGTATCGGTAGATAAAAATGTGTGAGGGAGTGAATAGCCAGTGCTCTCCTGTACTGTCATCCTTAAGCAAGGCATCTACTCTCACATTGTTCCAGGGAGACTGTCCCTGTACCTAATTCACTGTGAGTCGCTCTGGATAAGAATGTCAGCTAAATGTAAGGTAATGTTTTCTCCCATGTAGTAAGATTTATGAAGTTTATTCACCTACCAATAGACTTTATTGACCTCATAATACAGTTTACACACTAAATACAACTTCTATCATTCCAAAATCACACTACATCATCTGTATTTACAATAAGCCTCCTAGGAACCATTTAACACCACTGGTGTTGTTCAAAAACATGTTTTTAATGTCTTTTTAAAATCTGATTCTACACAGTGCGTCCACCTTTCCATGACCCCCAATATCATAGTTCACCCAAATGTTATTGTACCACTTCCCCCCCTAGTAGCAATGGCCGCCTGTCTTTAATTGCAGCCCTTTGGAAACAGCCCTGGTGCTTTTGCCTCAGAATGAGTCAGATTTCTTTTGCGAATAAAAACATTTCCATCAATGCTTACTAAAGTCCAGAAAGAAGTTACTGAAAGACTGTGGGAAGAAACTTAAAAACGGAACGGTTGATGATGATGATGTAGCGGTACCATTTGGCCGTTTTTTGTAGTCCGTTCTTGGCCATGTGGACATGAGACTCGCACGACATGCCAGGGGATCTGTTCCCCTGGTTGAGTTACAGAAATTGTCTGTAATCCCTCTTAATCACCAATATCTGATGGCGTCTGTTAAAGGGGTCTGTGTTGCCAGGTTCAGAGGTTCCCCGACTCACAGAAAGCCGCAATTAGGCAGTCTACCTTAAGCAGCAGGGGGGAGTTTTGCACGCTCCGGCTGGAACATGAAAGCCGCGGCGTACCCCCGCCTTTTGGGCTCCTGCCTGCTCAGAACTCCAGCTCCCAGGAGTCCCAGCGTCCCGCTGTGAGGAAGTGTGTTTGGTGGTGGCGGTGGGCCTGATTGATTAGTAGCCGGGCCTGGCTAATGAGAGACTGTCTGATCAGCAGGGGTTTTCTCATCTCTCCACCCACAGCTTCTCTCTGCCCCCCTTCTATCTATCTTTCTCTCTTTCACTTTCTCTACCTCTCACTCTCTCCCTTTTTTTCTTTCTCACTCTCTGTCTCTCTCTCTCTGTCTCTCTCTCTTTCTCTCTCTCTTTTGTCATTTTCTCTACCTCTCTAACTTTCTCTCGACCTCACTCTCTCTCTCTCTCTATCTTTCTCTTTTACTTTCTCTTGCTCTCTCTCTCTCTTCCTTTCACTTTCTCTTGCTCTCTCTCTTTTTGCTTCTCTTACTCTATCTCCCACTCACTTTCGGTCTCTCTATCTCTCCCTCTAACCCCTCCCTCGGTCTCTCTATCTCCGAGCAGGAGATTTACTCTGCATGAGGTCCAGTATTATGTCTGCAAGGGCTTTGAATGTCATGGATGTCGAGTGATTGATCTCTTTAGCCAGTTGACCGACATTAAGGGAAATGAGGCAACTAATGATGAACATGGCCTATTAGACCTGCATATGAGGAGAGCAGAGCAATGCTAGTGGACAGAGACAGCTGATGATGAACATGGCCTATTAGACCTGCATATGAGGAGAGCAGAGCAATGCTAGTGGACAGAGACAACTGAAAGCTCAGCATAAACGACACAGCTGAACGCTCAGCCTAATGGCAATTAGCTTCTGAAATATATCAGTCGACACTCTGATCATATGGATTCCTGTAAAGACTGACAAAGAATACAAAGCCAATTGGACTGTGGGTGTATTTTTAACGGCGAGGGAAGTTCCAACATCGGTATACCGATACATGCATTCCTTAATTTGGTACCATTGTTTGCATGTCAGTGTAAACGTCATGATAACGGGCTAGGTACTTTTTTTTTTACATCATTTTGGAAACAACAACACAAACTATTAGCTTTGAGATTGCAATAACTTTATCTGAATGAACTGAAATTAGTAATTATAATAAACAACACCTGTGTATGATTTAAGGGCATTTGTATGAATATTCTGCTGTGTTTAACACAGCAATTCTACCTGACAACCATGAACATCTGGTTTTATACCTATATGGCAAAGCACTGCTTTATCATATATTTTTGAAAAGCTCTAGAAGGAGGAGTAGGTGTGATTTAACATATCGTGAGCCATATTCTACCTTTCGGTGTGACAAATATCTTCATTCTTCAGTGGTCTAGGTGTTAGCTACACACTCACAACCACACCTTAGTGTCAGTAATTGTTTGACTGTAACTTTGCTTAAATTATACAATTTTGAAAAGCTCCTGAGGAGTACTGCCGTACAAAGGCAAAAGACCGTAACTTCAGTTTTGGGCGGAAATGAGTTATTGTCATTTTTGAAACAACAAACATCAGATTTATTACGTGGCCCAATCTCCTGAGTCAGTTTTGTTGTTTTTTGGTGAAAAATACAAATGTCGTCTTTGCCGTAATGCTGAAAACACATGCAGGCGGAAGATTTTTAAAGTCATTTTTTTCAGTGTTTCAGCCTGGCCAGTTAAGGTCTTTTGCCTTTGTAGTGCAATAGTAGTTGCGATTTAATGTATAAGAAGCCATATTCCACCTTTCTGTGTGCCAAATTACTCCATTGTCCAGTGGGAGACTGTGTGCTAAATGGCTGGGATTGTGAAAGATTGTGAACTGAATAACCAAACCATACTTTTCTGTCTTATTAGTACCATTCCTTATGAAGGATTCTTCTACATTGTTAGATGTGTGGTCTTTGCAGGCTTCGTTTTGAAGGGGGAAGAATATGTCATACCTTAAAGTACAAAAGCAAACATGTAAGTTGTATTGTAACAGGCTGTGTTGTGCTTTTGTGTGAATGTAAATTGGCAAAATAGCTCCAGTCATAAGGCCATACAGCCTATTACATATAGAAAAGAAAACTCGTAAATGCTATTTAAAACTATAATGCTCGGTGCAATTTTCATATTTACGCAGCCAATGAATTCAATTCCCTAGTGTTCAAAAGCCGACAACTACAATACAATTATGTTGAGGGGAGATCGGCGTGTAATGGACTGTCTACTTGATGCACCTTTTTTTCCTCTCTCTCTCCGCCTTGCTTTACTATGGCCGCTGTCAGAAGCCTTTATGAGCTCCCAATTTATTCCCCAAATGACATATTTAACAGATAAAATGGCTCTGAATTGAGCTTATTAATGGGTTATGGATGCAGTGCTGGGGGGGGGGGGGGGTTGGTGTATGTGTGTGTGTGCGTATGTGTGTGTGTGTGTGTGTGTAAGTGGGTGTGTGTGTAAGTGGGTGTGTGTGCGCATACGGTGTGTGTGTGTGTGCGTACGTGTGTGTGTGCGTGTATACGTGCATGCGTGTATGTGTGTGTGTGCGTGTATACGTGTGTGCGTGTACGTGTGTGTGCATGTGTGTCTGTGTGTGTGTGTGTGTGTGTGTGTGTGTGTGATTGCTGGAGCTGACACATAATGGAGGGACACCTTTTTTCCAGTGCGCTCTCCAAAGCATTTAGTTTAGCGCTGCGGCAGCCTCGCTCTGGGCTGCCCCGGTCAAGTTCACACTGCTTCATACTCACAGCACTGCTGTACACCGCAACAATGGGGCTTCCCAAACACGTACATCAGCACATGGAAACAGTGTGTAAATGTATCTGAATGTGTGTGTGTGTGTGTGTGCGCGCGCATGTGTGTGTGTTTGTATGCCACTGTGTACATCAACACATGGAAAAAATGTGTAAATGTGAATGTGTGTGTGTGTGTGTATGTGCGCATGTGTGTGTGTTTGTATGCCACTGTACATCAACACATGGAAAGAATGTGTAAATGTGAATGTGAATGTAAATGTGTGTGTGTGAATGTGTGTGTGTGTGTGTATGTGCACATGTGTGTGCATGTGTGTGTGATTGTATGCCACTGTGTACATACATGTACATCAACACATGGAAAGAATGTGTAACTGTGAATGTGAATGTAAATGTGTGTGTGTGTGTGTGTGTGTGTGTGTGTGTGTGTGTGTGTGTGTGTGTGTGTGTGTGTGTGTGTGTGTGCGCGCGCATGTGTGCGTGTGTTTGTATGCCTATGCGTGTACATACATCAACACATGGAAAGAATGTGTGACTACTGTATGTGTGTGTGCATGTGCGTGTGTGTGTGTGTGTGCATGCATGCCTCTGTGTATACATGTGTGTGTCTCTGGGCATAAGATCAGGGAGGTCAGGGAGAGAAACTGAGGAGAGGAGCACGTGTATCTGTGTGTGTGTGTGTGTGTGTGTGTGTGTGTGTAGGCAAGGATCCATGTTTCTGTAGGAGAAAAAGGATGGGCATGAGAGAGAGCAAGACCTGCTGGACCTTGAACAGGCTTTTGGGGAAAATGGCACTCATAAAGGTATACACATTCTTTGGTTGCTCCAGCGCAGAAAAGCGTCCAAGCTTTGTTAAATGCAATAACTGGCCTTGTGGACCACCCCAACCCCTCTATTACATTGTCAAAGTGATTACCTGACCTCCTCCCCCCCAACACACACACACACACACACACACACACACACACACACACACACGCATCCATGCTATGAAGGCTGGTACACTTCTGCTGAAAAGTAGATAAAACAAGAAAATGTGGTGGACTGGTACCTAATCTCCGCTCTAAATGATTTGTCTCGGGGGAGCAGGCAGGTGATGGAGGCATTCAGAAGCTCTGAATGTGTCGGTGCAGTAGCTCCCTGTGGACATCGGCCTTTCCCTCCTATTAAATTTGCCCATTGTCGTCGTCACAGAGCGACCGGGGACAGATTTAATTTGCCACATCGCCACACGCTTTGACAGGTCATTCAGCCCAGCTCAAACTCGCAGCCAAGAGCAGGGAGATTAGTAGAGCGTGGATATGATTATGTCCACCTATCAGTGACGGAACAGGCAGTCAGGGCTCATTTATGAAGCGATCAACTGCTATAGAGCAGAGGGAGAGAGAGAGAGAGAAAGAGAGAGAGAGAGACAGACTGTCAGACAGACAGAGACAGAGAGATAGAGACAGAGAGAGACACAGAGTGTGAGTGTGTGTAAGAGAGAGGGAGGGAGAGACAGACAGAAACAGAGAGAGAGAGAGATAAAGAGAATGTGTGAGAGAGTGTGTGTGTGTGTGTGTGTGTATGTGTGAAAGCGAGAGAGAGAGAGAGAGAGAGAGAGAGAAAGACAGAGAGAGAGAGGAAAAGAGGGGTGCTGTGGGGGAGAATGAGCGGAAGCTGTCACAGAGGTGACCCCAAAATACCAAACTGATTAGCTCCCTATCTCCACTAATGGGCTTTAAATACCAGATGAAGATAGCCAGATTAATGGACAGCTTGATTTGATTTAAAACAACCCAAACCTTTTCTCTTCCTGTATCTTCTGTCTGTATGGTCAAATGTGCCCCTCGTCTTGTTATATTTCTCTCTCCTCCACTGCAGTCCTTCTCTCCATCCTGTCGTTTCAACAGAAATTGAGTAATTCCCTATGCCTGTTGTTGTGAATGCCTCCCAATACAAACCTCATCCATCCTCATCAATAAGACGCTGTGTTACGCTCAGATCAATGTCTCTCTTAGCAGGTGCGTAAAACCGGTGGTGAGGATTTGAGATAAGAGAGTTTCACACACTGCATAACTAGGAGATAAAAGTGTTAGCAAAATTGTATATATTAATTGACAGGAACTAGATCAATAGTGTCTTTTTATGTAGTTTAACACTTAGCAAAATTGTATATATTAATTGACAGAAACTAGATCAATAGAGTCTTTTTAAGTCCAGTTTAAGTTAATAACTATACACTATTATTATGAGTTTACTACTATTTCTTTGGTGATTAGTGATGCAGTGTTCAAAACGTTCTTCTCTCACCTCGCTGTGTACATCAGAGGGTTGGACTGTGATGAGGCGGGACGAGCAGTGTGTCTGGCCCCTCTCACATTTGTTACAATGCGGCAGCCCTCTGAGAGGCTTAGCCCCGTGTGTAGAACAAGCGGTCCCGTGGGTGCATGTGTGTGTGCGTGTGTGTGTGTGTGTGTGTGTGTGTGTGGTGGGGGGGGTTGTGGCGGCGGGGTTTGTGGGATGGGGTGCCAGTTGCGGGATGGACCACCAACGCACTCGGGGCCACCAAGCTGTGCAAACAGAGGCCCAAACAAAAGCACAAAGATGCCTGGGTTCGGAGAAAAAAACCCTCTTTGTGCCACCAGCTCCTGCGACTGCCATTTAGCACACATTAGAGGGGTGCTTCCTATTGGAGACCCACCCCCCCACCCACACCACACCAAGACCCCCACCCTCCGCCCATAAATTCATTGGTGCCTTTTCTTAAACAGTGCAGCACTGCTGGCTGGGGATGGATGCTCTCTCTCTGTCTCTGTCTCTCTCTGTCCCTGTCTCTCTTTCCCTCTCTCCAAAATGTCCTCCATCTCCTCTCCCTCTCCCTCTCCCTCTCCCTCTCTTCTTCCCTCCCGGGGCCCCTGTGGTTGTTTGTCGTGGGCCGAGTGTGCAACTGAAAGCATATGTTGTGCTAATGAGACAAGGAGGAAGCAGGTGCTCCATCTTTTGTTCTTGCCTTTGGGGAGGGGTCTCTTCTTCCCATCTCCAGCATCATTACATTACATTACATCTAGCTGACGCTCTTATCCAGAGCGACTTACAGTTACTTTTATTTTAGGGTGCAGTCCCTGGAGCAATGTGGGGTTGGTTAGATGCCTTGCTCAAGGGCACTAGTTGCTGAGTGTGCAGGAGAGCACTAGTTATTTACTGCCCCACCCCTCACCGTAAGGCCACAGCTGCCCCACATCACAGAGCTGTCCAGTGGGCATCGCCCAACGTGTGGACCCTGTCTCAGTTCTGCAGTTAGCTGTTGGTCTGCTCTGATGCAATGACCCAAGAAACATGGACCGTGACTAACATCCCTGCACATTTATTAAAAGCAATACTACATAGCCATTTGTCGTACTGATGTAAAGAAGTTTTGGTGGGTTAAGTTCCGTTCACACCAACAACTATAACGATAACGACAACTATAACTACAACGATATGGGCATCCACACAGAAGAATGACATTTTAACGTTTTAACGATTTAAACATCTATTAGAACATGATGTCCTGTGAATTCTTATAAATTCTGATTGGCTGACAGTGCTTTTATAGTTCATAAAATCGCTCTGAAAGTGATCCCAACGATATCGTTCAGCCTGGGCTATACTGCACTATAGCACATATACTCGTGTGCAGTCTCTTCTACACAAGCTTTAAACTACAGACAGTGTAAAAAAGAAATAAAATTGACTTAAGGACATATCCAGGGAAAAGGTCATAAATGTGAGCGCAACAGAGCGTCAGAGAGGGAGAGAGAAAATGCGTTTGTGTGAGAGAGGGATGGGGAGAGAGTGAAAGTGAATGTGTGTGTGTGTGTGTACTCTCAGAGATATAGAGAGACGAGTCAGAAAAAAATGCCTGACTTTTTTGCCTGACTGAATTTAGTTGTTCAGTAATTCACAGTCCCAACTATAACACTTCAGAACATTCTCTAGCATTCCATTCACCTCTACATACTTTCCCTCAGCAATGACAAACTGTAACAAACAGTGTCCCTGAGATAACAAAATGCTTAAAATACAGGGTGAAAAGTCAAAACCCGAAGTGAGTAGTAACAAGAGTAGCAAACAAGAAAGAGAGAGAGGGAGAGGGAGAGAGAGAGTGTGTGTGTGTGTGTGTGTGAGAGAAAGAGAGGTAAGGGAGAAAGAGAGAGTGAGAGAGAGAGAGGGAGAGAGAGAGGTAAGGGAGAGAGGGAGAGAGAGAGTGAGAGAGTGTGTGAGAGAGAGAAAGAGAGGTAAGGGCAAGAGAGAGAGAGAGAGAGAGAGAGAGAGAGAGAGAGAGAGAGGGAAAGAGAGAGAGGTAAGGGCGAGAGAGAGAAAGAGCGAGAGAGAGAGAGGGAGAGAAAGAGAGGTAAGGGCGAGAGAGAGAGAGAGCGAAAGAGAGAGAGAGAGAGAGAGAGAGAGAGAGAGAGAGGGAGAGAGGGAAAGAGAGAGAGGTAAGGGCGAGAGAGAGAAAGAGCGAGAGAGAGAGAGGGAGAGAAAGAGAGGTAAGGGCGAGAGAGAGAGAGAGCGAAAGAGAGAGAGAGAGAGAGGGTGAGAGAGAGAGAGAGAGCGAAAGAGAGAGAGAGAGGGAGAGAGAGAGAGAGAGAGCGAGAGAGAGAGGGAGAGAGAGAGAGAGAGAGGGTGAGAGAGAGAGAGATAGAAAGTGAAAGAGAGAGAGAGAGAGGGAGAGAGAGAGAGAGCGAGAGAGAGAGGGAGAGAGAGAGAGAGAGAAAGAGAGAGTGTGTGGCCTCTACAGTCTGGCGTTCTGAATGCAGAAATAGAGGGAGTGTTGAGTGAGCAGAAGGCTACAGCTAATTTCAATGGCCACTTAAAACCACCGTCTCTCCTCCACACACAGGGTAAATGTATCTGTACTGTGTGAAAGGGATGTGTGTGTGTGTGTGTGTGTGTGTGTGTGTGTGTTCATGTTTGAAGAGAGAGGAAGAGAACAGAGAGAGAGAGAGAGAGAGATGTGTATGTATATGTGTGTTTGAGTGCCTTTGTGTGTGCAAGTGTGTGTGTAAGTGGTCATATGTCATTTGGGTATTAAAAGCTGTAAAGGGCTTGTCCAGTGTACATTAACATATGCCTTCTATGCTACTGGTTGTCCAGCCACACATACTCTTCACAGGAAGTGTGTAAAGCTTGTCTCGTCGGTTGACAAATATATTAGGCAAAAAATATTCATGTTAGTCCTTTGCATTATGTTTGCTTTAAGTTTTTCAGTTATTATGAATGGAAGGCAATTGATAAGTGTCTATTGTCATTCGTATTCCTATATAATTTATCACCTCATTTTAAGTCTAATTTTAATGCTCAATTGGTACAGCTTAGTTAACCCTTTAAGACGCACCCCCTATTATAACTTTGTTCTCACCAGAATGGCAATGACTAAGTTGTAATGTGTAACTAAAGACTTTCTGTAATGTCGTAGTAATGAGTAATGAGTAATGTTGTAGTTACATTTTTTTTTTCAATCACAGCGAGTCATAGCGCTGGTGATACAGTGACCACTAAGAGGCTACGGTGGCAGTGATGCATTGTTAAGATGCTCGTCTTAATTATAAAGCACTGGGGGAAAACAGTGGCTATGAATTACTCCTCTGATGCATGTTGTAGTTTGTCCTCCTTGTCATTCCCTCTCACCATGATCCCCAGCAGTGAGGGTTGGGACTTAAAGATGCTAGTCTTAACCACTATGAATTACTCCTCTTATGCATGTTGCATGTTGTAGTTTGTCCTCCATGTCATTCCTCTCACCATGATCCCCAGCAGTGAGGGTTGGGACTTTGATTGGCCAACCATTTCCCCATTTTTCCATAACAAAAGAGGCAGCATGTGGAGGGCAAACAAGGGGCTTGAGCTGTCCCCTTCGCCCCAGCCAGCCGTGAGTGGGCCGGAGCAGAGCCAGCCTCAGCACTCACTCAGGGCGCTTTCACATCACTAGTCCGATTATTTGGCCCAACCCAGGCAGTAAACTTTTACTCTGTAGCATACAGACTGTGGAGTGGTCCGCTTTCACATCGACGAACGAACCAAAATTGGTCCGCTTGACGTTTCCTCATCAATATTAATCTTAGCTACCCATAATGCATTTTGAATAGTTAGTTGGTACGAAATCAAGAGCACCAAGACCACCTCTTTTTGGAGGTCTCGGTCCGCTTGATTTAGTGTTTCACACCAACGAAAACAAACCGAACTACGAGCTTTTGGTCCGAATGGACCGTTTGGTGCGCACCAACTGCAGTTGGTGTGAAAGCACCCTCAGTCCCTCAGTCCTTGTGTGTGTCTCTTCCAATACTGTCAGCAAATATGTCTGAATGATTATGGTCACACGCCTCATAGGGGCCAACTTTCCAGAAATATCTGTACCTGCACAGAGCCAAAGCCAAAGAAAAGATGGTGAGGAGAAAAAAATGAGGCAGATAGATCAAGCATTCATACAGACGATTAGTTAAACAGCTAGACATGTCATCAGCAAACATGCTGCAGATGATACTACTACTAAAACTGCTACTGTTACCAAATGCCCACCCACCTCTGTACCAACCATGATGTCTGGATAGTACACTACGAGCACAACAACCTCACCCTTCAAAACAGAAAAAAAAGAAATGTCATTTAGTAAAAATGTTTATAATGAGGGGGGCTATGTGTTGTTCTGCTAGTCTCTTTAGTGCTTTCTGATTGAGACTGTCGTCCAACCACCTCACCTGTCCTTGGACTGTCAGTGAGTTCTCCACCATGTGAATGCCCTTTTATGATATCCCCTGAGACAGCAGAGAAAGACTGACCCTGTGGGAAAACATTGCTGAATGCTGCTCTGCCTATTGCAGAGATGGGATGAGAGGAAAGAAATATATGTTCTGCACAGCGTAGCTCCCATATAAGAGTTTATTTACATGACGTTATAAACGCTGTGATTAAGCACTTTTGTTGCGATCCTGCACCAACCTGAAAAATAGGGCTTGGTTATGTGTGATTTTACACTGCATTGTGTTTATAATGATGAGATATGAGTTATAGAAGCAGAAAGTCTGTAAAGGATTTCTTTTACGTTCCCAGGCTGGACATGGAACCATCGAAGAGGGTGTCTAGCAGATCCTTACATGCGTCTCAATAGTTACATGCATCTGATTAGTAATACATGCGAAAGGAAAAAAATGGTTTGTAGAAAAGCACTGCATAATCCCTCAATACATCATGCCAACGTTCAAAAGAGAGCTGTTCCATTTCCCTTCCCCTTGAGGTAATTTTGAATCAGTAGATCTAGGAGAAAAGATATATCCACAACTGAACACACACTTTCATAACACAAGGTGAAATGTCTTATTCCATTATCAATGGGGTGAATAAGTTCATAGAAAGTGACTGTAGATGACATGAAATGCCTCTGCACTAATCACATGTTTATACGTTTCCATTAATTACCTCTCACCTGTGCAACATATTGTCCTCTGGGAGGAGGTTTGGTTCCATCGGAAGCAAAACAGACTGAAAAACAGAAGTCAGAACTCTACACGCACCAAAACAGTGATACTGCTTTTCAAATAGTCGCGTTATCACTTCACTGCTGCTGCTGACTAATGTTGGCTAAGGTCACATTAGGTTTTGTCACCTCACTGCTGCTGTTGGTTATGTTCAATAGGGGTTTTCTCTCTACCTCTTACTGTGCATCACCTACAGCATAATGTGCAATTCCTATTATGGGCAATATTATCATTCATAACGTCTGTACATAACCCATTTATCTTTTGCTTATTTTTATTATTTATTAAGCCCTTGTATATACTCCCTTCTTTCCTTTGTTTTTACAGTGCTTTCTTGCTTGACACTTTGACATTTTTACCTTGCACTTTTGTGGCCGTGCTATCTAATTTCATTGTACATTCAACTGTTCAATGACAATAAAGATCTTGAAGTCTAAGAAAAAGTAAATTTAACCGTGATGAGAAGATTTTTTATAATATAAAGTAAATGACATAGAAAAAAGGCATGAATAGCATGAAGCCATTGTATGAAAGATGGAGAAAATTCCACCATCGATACTGGAGACATTTTTTTATTTTTTTATTTTAGTACTTGTTCTTCTTCAGATGGACTTGGATAGGAGCCATCTTTTCCAAAGAGTCCTTCAAAATGATGCAACACAGACATCAGGTTTGGTATAAGAACTGTCCTAACAACAGCAGATAATGCAGCTGCTACAATACCCCCTCTTCACCCACAACAACCCAACATAAAAACCTCACACAGGACAGAAAGCTTCTGAAGGTGTTGAAAAGAGATCTGTGCACAGCTATAGGGTGGATAAAAAAACTCAAATTCTCCCCGTACCCTCCCTTGCTTTCCTATTCCCCTTGGCACACCAGCAGACACCCACAGACACCAACACAACCCAATCGATTAGCGCTAACAGGCTTCCGATAGGAGCAGTGTGGTTGCCAACCTGTATGTGTGTGTGTGGGACAGAAAGAGAGAGAGAAAAAGAGAGAGAAAGTGTGTGTGTGTGTGTGTGTGTGTGTGTGAGTGTGTGTAGTGGGCATGTGACTGTGTCTCTGTGTGTGTAACAGAGAGAGAGAAAGAGAGAGAGAGGGTGGAGGAGAGAGACAGCGAGAGAGAGGGGGGAAGAGAGAGGCAGCGAGAGAGAGAGAGATAGAGAGAGAGAGATAGAGAGAGGGAGAGAAAGAGAGAGCGAGCGAGAGTCTGTGTGTGTGTGTATACTGTATGTGTGTGTGTGCGTGTGTGTGTGTGTGTGTCCAGAAGACACAAAGCCAATTAGAAAGTGCACCCAAGTGAGCAACAGGAGCTCCATCAAGGCACTATTACATACAACCACCACCTCCCCCCTTCCCCTCCTCACTCTCTTCCCTTCCCCTCCCCTCCCCTCCCTCGGCCATTTATCAGTCCCCCAGACGGAGCTGCCAGCCAGCCAGCCAGCCAGGCTCTTCTCTTCCTCCTCCGAGGCAGCCACCTCCTCCTCCTCCTGCTCCTCCGCAGTGTGGGTCATCCTTAATCCAGGGGGAGGTGTCCTCCCATTGTGTCGCGCTCGGCCCCCCTCAAAGGGAGAGCTTTAGTTAAACATCTATTAGGAGGGGCCCGGCTCCAGCCCCCTGACCCTCCCCTGACTGCAGCCAGGGGCCCCTGTGTGTGTGTGTGTGTGTGCTCGTTCGTCTGATGCCTGCCTGGCTATACAGTAGGCTCGCTGGAGGTCGGGTGCTAAATGGACTCGCCGCAGCTGTTCCACCAGGCCCGTCTGACTGCCACCATTAATCATGTGCAGCAGCATCCGAATGGCAGCCAGAAGGAAGGTGTCACAATGCCACAACATTGGAGTGTGTTTAGGGGGAGGACACTGCATTATGCTGTACACACACACACACACATTATGCTGTAGGAGTGTGTTTAGGCGGAGGACACTGAGGTTACTTATAATAGGGTGCGGGTGGCAGAGACAAGACAAGCTTCCTAAACATTGGTTCGCTGGGTTGGTTACTAATGCGTGTGTGCAATTCAGTGTAACAGTCAGAGACAGTTAGTGGAATATAAGATAAAGTAGAGTAAAGTAAAAGTAAAGTTGCATGTTGTAGTTACAGTTTTTCTCTATTGCTTTGGTACATTTTTCGAATCTTTCTTGCAATTTGCAGAAGATCGGGTGCATTTCTCAAAACAGTTTGGACAAATAGCAAAACACCGTGGATCACCTGCAAAAGCCAGTCTCTTGCTCAAAATCCTTAGTTTATCCCTCAAAAGCAAGTTTTTGTGTCAATATACGTGTCAGTGCCATCAGAATGTTTAGTCATTGTGCCACTGTGTACGGATAAGACAGGCAAATTCATTAGTCATGTTGGCAATTGAATAGTGCACTTCGAAGGCACATTTTGATGTAAAATGTGGTTTAGGTGTGATGAGGTGTGTGATGTGTTGCACATTTGACCTCATATAATGTATATGTGTGAGATTGATTGCAAAAGACAAGATTCACATTTACAGAATGACTTCTTTATTGGCAGACATTGCAGTGTGTAAAGAAAAAAAATATAGCATTGCACAGAACAAAGGTAAAATACAGTAAGTAAACATAGGTCAAAATATAAACATAGGTCATACAGTAAGTAAACAAAAAATATGAACATCTCCCCAAATTTTAAATCCTAATCCTGATCTTCAGCTTCTTCAGCTTCTTCATGTTCCCGTCTGTCAGGCCACAAATTTTCATCCACGTCACACCGGATGTTCTCCTATGCAAGGCAGCGTGGATAGTATCTTCTGGAGTGCCTAATCCATGCTCTGCAGGAATCTGCTGTTATGTCTTGGCATGCTGCATCCATTGCAGCCAGAAGGGTAACTTGTGTGTGTGGCTCATGGTCATACACCTTTCACCTCCAGGCTGAGAAAAATTACTCAATGGGGTTGAGGAATGGGGAGTATGGTGGTAAAAACTCCATCACCATTCTGTTATGGTTTGCAAACCACTGCCTCATAAGGTTTGACTTGTGGAAGCTTACATTATCCCAAAATATGGCATATTTCAAAATATGCTTGACATGTTATGATAGCTTGGTAAATCATTTTGCATGGGAAGACTTATATGATGAACTATAGCCTAAATGTTTTGGGGAGTGAGACTATTTGATAGATTCCCATAACAAAGTATTTTGATTAGCCTGACAAAAGCAATTGATAATGTACGAAAAAACTGAGAATTGTACGCAATCATTTGCATGGATGGACTAAAGCATTTGCAATTTGTTTAATGCAATGAGAAACTGCCTTTTTCATCTGCACAAATGGCATGATGATGTGACAATTGAACAAGAACTTTTGAGAATTTCAATTCTGATGTGAGAAATGTACCAAACCAATTGAGAAAAACTGTAAATAACAGGACACACATGAAATGGTATCTTATTCTGTGCTCAAAATGTATTATAAAATTCTAATGAGCTGATTTTCAGTCTGTTATATTCCTCGATATAAAACTTAAAAAATACATCTATACAAAAAGTATGTCTCCTTTTCTTTCTATGGTGAGGATATATTTTTTAACTGTGTTATTTGTTGTGCAGTGTTAAATTCTGTTTGGAGATGTAGGTCAATTCAGAAAAAAATTACATGACATTACATTTAGAAGATGCTTTTATCCAAAGTGACTTACAACAGAGGACACAAATCAAGCTAGAGAGAGAAATCCCAAAACTAAGCTACAGCAACTACTAATATATTTCCAACTACTGTAAAAGAGACCATTATTGACAGTAGTAAGATTTATTTTAGAACATACTGCCTTGTCAGTTGGATTTTAAATCTTACTATGAGAAAAATGTAATGTTATTTTAATCTGTATATATTTACTTGTCCCCCCAGGGCATTTCCTTGTGTTTGACTAAGTGACAAAGTATCAATATTCTTAAACATACTCATCTCCATACTGTCAGCATAATGTTAGAAACTGTTAAAAAAATCCTCCTGTAGTGAAACTGCAAACTGATAATTTTATAAACATAAAACAAAACAAGGTTACTGTGACTAACCACTGCTACTAAACGGCTTCATTCTGGCGAGGGTGAATGACCAGCTCAGGAAAGCCTGTGCGTGGGTCCATCTCCCTGCTAAAGCGGAGGTTGGCTGCCTCTCCGATAACGACCTCAGCCGTGGTGAACACCTCCAGGTCTCCGAGCACGTGGCCGCCGACGGTCTTCCCGTCCTTATCCGAGAGGCAGATGTGCAGGTGGGCATCCTTGTTTAGCGTTCCCACCAAAGACACGATCTCGAAGCGCTCCTGCAGCCGAACCACCTGATATCACGACAAAAAAAAAACCCTTCAATTCATAATATAAGGCCAAGAACGACAATGACATCGCACACCACACATTACACAGTCATCCCAGGATGCCAAATTGGGTTTAAAGAGGTACTTGAGAGAAGGCCTTGGCAAAGCACTGTCAATAAGTATTGCCAGCAGGCTGGTTTCTACCGCATTTCTTTTTTCTCCTTTTTTTCACCACAAAGAGTACAGTTACAGAAGCCTGTGGCACGGGCACGCCTGCCAAAGCGAAACCACCAGCTGTTGCCAAGTTACCTCATTGGTGTTCTCTGCAGTGGCGTTTGCCAGCCGGAGCGTTGCCTTGGTGACGCTCCCCACGCAGGTGATGATGAAGGGGGCTCGGAGTTTTCTCTCCTCCACGAACGAGAGCAGGGAGGACAGCAGCTCCTGACCAGGGCCCAGGCGCAGAGCGTGGACCCGCAAAGCAGAGCCTCCGTCAGCCTTAGGGAGAGGAGAGGAGAAGAGAGGGGAGGAGAGGAGAGGAAAGAAAAGAAAAGAGAGGATAGGAGAAGATGGGAGTGAAGAGAAGAGGACAAGAGAGGAGAGGAGAGGAGAGAGGAGAGGAGAGGAGAGAGGAGAGAAGAGGAGAGGACAGGAGAGAGGAGAGAGGAGAGAAGAGGAGAGGACAGAAGATAGGAGAGAGGAGAGAAGAGGAGAGGAGAGAAGAGGACAGGAGAGAGGAGAGAAGAGGAGAGGAGAGAGGAGAGAAGAGGACAGGACAGGAGAGAGGAGAGAAGAGGAGAGGAGAGAGGAGAGGAGAGAGGAGAGAAGAGGAGAGAGGAGAGAAGAGGAGAGAAGAGGAGAGAAGAGAAGAGGAGAGAAGAGGAGAGGAGAGAGGAGAGGAGAGGAGAGGAGAGAAGAGGAGAGGAGAGAAGAGGACAGGAGAAAGGAGAGAAGAGGAGAGGAGAGAGGAGAGAAGAGGACAGGACAGGAGAGAGGAGAGAAGAGGAAAGGAGAGAAGAGGAGAGGACAGGAGAGAGGAGAGAAGAGGAGAGAGGAGAGGAGAGGAGAGAAGAGGAGAGGAGAGGAGAGAAGAGAAGAGGAGAGAAGAGGAGAGGAGAAAGGAGAGGAGAGGAGAGAAGAGGAGAGGAGAGGAGAGAGGAGAGAAAAAGATGGGAGTGAAGAGGAGAGGACATGAGAGACGAAGAGAGGGGAGAAAAAGAGAGGAGAGGAGATAAGAGGAGAGGAAGAGAGAGGAGAAAAAGATGGGAGTGAAGAGAAGAAAAGAGGGCACAAAAAATACATTAGGGGAAAAGGGAGAAGAAGAGAGAAGAGAGGGAAAAGGAGAGCAGAAAAGATGAGAGGGAGTAGACAGAGGAGAAGCGGAGGTAGAGGAGAGGACAGGAGAGAACAGGAGAAGAGAACAAAGGAGGAGTGAGGAAAGAGATTGGAGGAGAAGAGAGAAGAGGGAAAAGGGAGGAGAGGATCAGAGATGGGAAGAGGAGAGGAGAGGAGGGGTGAGGAGAGGAGAAGGGAGAAGAGACGAAGGAGAGGAGAGGACAGGAGAGGAGAAGAGATAAGAGGAGAGGAGAGGAGAGGTGGAAGAGATGGGAAGGTTAAAGGAAAAGGATGAAATTAAAGACAAGTCAAACTGTCGTTTTGGAGTCAATATTATAGAAAGGATTAGCTAAACAAGAATGCATGAACTTACTGCAGATACAGAAAGATAATTGCGGTATGCCACTGAGGTGGCAACTTATTGTCTTTTTCTTTAATTTGTATACTGTGTATTCTTTTATTTGTATACTGTGTTAATTAAATCAATTTATTACATCAGATGGCTTAGCAAATACACTCTGTTTTTCAATATCATAACCAAATTATGTCAACAGACTTCTCAAGAGCATTTATCAGATATCGTTGAATAAACATAATTTTCTACAGCTGTGTGTAATTCCATACTTAGCAAACAGGCTTTATTTGAAGTGTGTACTTTCAGTTCACAAGGCTTTAGTTGATTCTAGAAGGGCATGTTGAAGAAGGAGTGGTCCATATATGAAAGAAAGCTTGTGTGTCTGTATGAATATAAATATGTGTGTGTGTGTGTGTGTGTGTGTGCGTGCGTGCATGCGCGGTGGTGTCTGTATGTGTAGAGAGACAGTGCTTCTGTGTGTGTTTGATGGTGTGTGTGTGTGTGTGTGTGTGTGTGTGTGTGTGTGTGTGTGTGTGTGTGTGTGTGTGTGTGTGTGAATGCAAGAGCGAGTGACCAGTGATGGTTGCCTGATTGAAAAAGAGAAAAAAGAGGGAAAGAAGAGGAGGGCTGTTTGCGTTTGTCGGTAGCCGGGTCACTGCTTCCATTCAAGCCGTCTCTCTTATCCGCTCATCTTCTTTAACACACTCTCATTCTCCCCCTTGTTCCTCCTCAATGGCCCCTCTCTCAGACCCAACACACACACACACACACACACACACACACACACACACACACACACACACACACACACACACACACACACACACACACACACATACCTCATACACGCACGCACACACACAAATGTATACACACATCAACATACACACACACAACACATGCACACATGCCACACACACACAAGCCTTATCTGCCTTAGTTCTCCCTCAGACTTCTCCACACACTCCTGACAGTGAAAGGGGCCTGGTAGTGAGGGCCACCTGGATGGGGAGATGGAGGCTGCAGCAGCCTGTCGGCCTTTTCAGCCCCCCCTCCTCCCCTCTGGGCCACAGGCCAGCTGCAGTATTGTCAGGGTGGGTTTGTAGTACATCCATACGCCCATTCAAAACTCCCAATTGAACAACACACACACACACACACACACACACCCATCCATCCCTTGGAGACTGGTAATTATAAACTGGTCAGCTAGTTAGAGGAGGCTGTCATAGAGCTTGTTCCCCGCAACCCCCTTTATCTTGCTTTCTTACAAATGCCATACCCATGTGTGTATGAACACACACCACACACACATTTTTGTTTGCACGTATGTAACTGACCGTTTGCCAACTCAGCAAGGCATTTGGGTGGTCATTGAGTCACTGTTGGTCAGTGAGGGGAAAATGTGTTTCTTAAATTGAGTAGATAAAGTCCATAACATCAGTAGTCTGGTCCCAGAAATACTTTTAAAGATGTCTGATGAAGGGCGCGTACACATCAAAAAGACCAAAGTTTAATTGACTCCCACAGAGTTGATTTTAACACTTTTGAGGTTTTATATAGCTCCACACTTTCCAGAGTTACATTAACACTTTCAAAATGTGAAATACCACATTTGGACACCTCTGGACACCATTTAAATCCGAAAATGTTAAAATAAAATGTTTAGCCCTAAAATTTTAACACTCCAATTTTTTGCTGTGTACCTGAAATGTCACAAATAAAAAATAATTTCTGAGAGCAAATTACTGGTGCTGGAGAATTCATCTACTCAATTCATGAAACCTGTTCCCTGGACAAGTACCCCGACTTTAGACGTAAACGCGTGTAACTTGCTACCCTCTTGGAGAGATGTGTTGGTTCCTGACAAGTAAATGGGCAAGGGAGTGAGCAGCACAGAGAGGCCCACTTGCTTGGATGGTGGTCCATTCATGGCACTAACAGGATCATCACGGCCAAATGACCACCAACATGACCAGCTACCACTACTATGGTGTCAGCTTCCACTTGCCTTGTCACAACTAATAACAATTTTGACACTGACACTGGCACTTTGACACTTCATGGCAACATAAGAATTTGAAACTATTTAGCTCCTGTGTGTATTTAGCCCCCCGTTTATTACCCTGAACTGATTTTGTAGGTACACACCGGGCAAAATATTGGAATAAGATGAAGGCACAAACACCACTTCTACCCTTCTGTGAAAAACAATTTTGGCCATATTTATTCTTACCAAAGCTGCACTTGTCTTCGCAATGGAAAGAAGAGCCACAGCATATTCATCTTTTTTTACTCTAGTTCCCAGATGCAGCAAATACAAGTACTTTTGTTCAGTATCACATAACAGAAATAATTCCAAACAATAAATGGCAACACTAATGGAAGGTCCTGTCAGTAATGATCAGTTGGGTTACGGTGAGTGGACTAATGATAACACAAAATGGGATTGCCAGCCAATCCGCAGCCATTTCCTCCCTGGGACATGTGGATACACATTCCGTCTCAGTCTGTGGGACCACCTGGCTTGTTGTTCATTATAATACGTGGGGGCTCAGCCCCCTTTTCCCCTGGTAGTTGCCTCCCACCCCTGGGGAGGGAATAATCTACTAGCCCGGTGGGGGGAATCCTGGATTAAAGATCAATGGCCATGAGGTTATGGGAGCAGGCCTGGGCCGACACACTCGCTGGCCTGGCTGTGTAGGGCCCCAACAGTACAAGCACTGCCGCAGGAGAAATGGACACACAGCATGCACAGTTACTTAAAAACTTCTCATAAAGCACCATTTTGAATGTCACATTGTATAATCCACAGTAACATCATACACAACCTTTAGTGAGTCAAAACACATTGACTATTTCCCCTCTCTGATCAACATAGTCACACACACACCCGCACGCTGACACACGCACTTCATTGTGCATAAACTAAACAAAGTGTTTTTAACCTGCCTCATCAACCACCAAACAGGCCAACGCAGGCATGGCTGTATGCTTTAAAGCACATCAATTAATAATTTCCGCTCAAGTATCCTACTTATCTCTCATCGTTTCCCGCTCAACCACCTCAAACTGCCTCTCGTGGCGACAAACAAACACTTGTATTAACAGGAGATCGAAGCGACGTGGCATTTGGTGCATGGCAAAAGGGAGAAGAGCTGTTTGAGAGTACTTCTCTACGAGAAAATATAATTAACCATGACCATAGCAAATAGTGAAGGCAAAACGCCCCCCTCTTCTGTCAGATTATGAGGTAAACGTCGTGTTTCTGTTCAACTCCGATGAAACCAGAAGAGCTGAATATTGTGAGTGGGCTATTAAAACTTGGCAGACTTGAGTAATGTTGCTCTCTGATCTACAAACTTCTCGGCGAAAAATAAAAGAATAAGCCAACTCTTCAAGACTATCCGTTTAATAATCATTGAGCGAACTTTCTCGTTAGTGAACAGAAATAGTTTGTTGCTCTACATATCTATTATGAATATCAGTGCCTGTCGTAAACACATAATAACTTGCAAGAATACCACATACCATGTTTCCTAGACTGTTGCTGCGCTCCTCGGTCCAAATTCATGTCCGCGTGAGAAGCACGTGGTCGAATGTTTATTTATTTATTTTCCTCTACCCTAAAATCATCTGTCTGCAAATGCCTCTGCTCAGGTTGTGTAATTTTAGAGTTTTAGAGGTGGTAAATAAGGATCAAAATATTCATAGACTTTGAGAACAGATATTTTACTTCTAATGACTAAAACAGGGAGGTTATATTTTGCCTACAATGTAACCAACCCCTTCAGGCTTCAGAACGATCAAGTCATTAAATGGTGCGATTATGGCACCTCATAACCTTTTGTGGGTATGGTCTGCCACCTAGCGGAAGGTTTTATATTCAGCAACAAGCAACGAATAGTCCCGACCGACCACTTCGTCTGTATTGTGAACCTATTGAGACATGGGGATAATTTGTAATTAGTCTCGTCAAGCCAAGTAGGTTTTATTGTTGTTTTAGCCAAATACATAGTACATAGTGACAACTTTCACACACACACACACACACACACACACACACACACACACACACACACACACACACACACCACACACACACACACACACACACACACACACACACACACAAATACATATTTTAAAAAAAATCAAAAAGGTCCAAAAAGACAACAGTGAAGAGAAAGCAAACACTAGACAGGGCATGACTTGGAGCAGGGCTCTGATAGATGGTGGTTAGATAGATAGTGGTTATGACTGAGATAGATGGTGGTTAGATAGATAGTGGTTATGACTAAGATAGATTGGGGTTAGATAGATAGTGGTTATGACTAAGATAGATTGGGGTTAGATACATAGTGGTTATGACTAAGATAGATTGGGGTTAGATACATAGTGGTTATGAATGAGATAGATGGTGGTTATGACTGAGTGTGCAGTAGTAGCAGCAGAGAAAAAAACTGCAGGGGTGTGTTAAGGTAGCCTGGTAAACCCGCCCCTCGTACTTCATTTCATTTCGTGCAGAGGGTCTGGAACAGAGACCGTCAGAAACGATTTGCTGGAGGTGTGGACTCTGCTGAAGTTTTAAAAAAGTGCCTCTGCCTTTACCCAATCGCTAACGCGTGGTCGTCACGTATGCAATTATAGCCTACCTACGCACTAAAATTCAAATGTAGCACACAAGGTCAACGTCACAGCTAACGAACACACCTTTTGTTCGCTGATTGGACCGTACTTTCTGCGACTTGCCAAATGCTCCTCAAGAGACTCCGGTCCAGACCCTCTGCACAAAATGAAATGAAGTACGAGGGGCGGGTTTACCAGGCTAGTGTTAAGGTGCAGTGTGCTAGTTTACATGAGTTGTAGTAGTTAGGCAGTCATGGCTAGTGGCTAAGGAGCTGGGTTTGCCATCTAGATTTGATTCCTGACACTGACAGGTGGGTAACTGACCAGTGCTCTCCCACATCCTACCCCCTGACTGAGGTGTCCTGGGCATGGCACTGTCCACACACATTGTGTGCTGTTGTCATGGCATGGCTGCCCCCTGCTTGTGTGTGATGGGTAAATGCTGTGATGTGTTGTGTGATCACAGTGACCAATGGGACTGACTGACTTCCATTATAGGTTGCTAGTTTGCATTTTACTGTAGGTTGTTCATCAACATATTTGCATTGTAAGTTATTTAATGGTTGTACTGCTTAGGGAAAGAGGCTCTTGGTGACTAAGTAAATTACCTGGGTTATTTACACAGGTACAGCCAATACATGGCAGGGGTTTTATTCCTCGAAGATGGGCCACATCTGGCCTAGGGTACATTGTGTAAGCCAATTTATTCAGATTCTTTGCTGTATAAAGAGGGAAGTAAAGTGCATTATCAGGAAAAGCCAAGCTCATGCATGCTTCCTGCAGATATCAGTCTGCTAAATGTTACAAAATTCATGTACATTGGTAATTCAGATGCCTTTTTAGATAAGTGGATCAAAACACAGGGAAAAGGAAGGGCTTAATTAATTTTTATTTATTTGAATTAATTGTATTTAATATGAATTAAATTTGATTTAATATGAAATGAAGAGTTTTGTTGTTTGAAGGACAGTACTAAGAGAGGTGAAGGGCCCTGTTGGAGTCAGTAGAGGCTAACTGGGTTGATCACAACCATCCTGGCCTCCACCTTCGGGGCAAAATCTCCTCGTTCCTCAGGAATCTGCGGATGGACAAGAATGTGGTCAGAACCTTGTGCATTGGCATGAAAGAATCCTGGGTTGGTTGATAGAATGTTGCGGACTATTAACCAAAATTACTAGAAGCAACACTTTTTATTAAAATACAAATTACAGCTGTTGACACATTATTAAATGATACATAATCTCATGGTGGGCATGATTAGGGAATTAGTCTCGGGATTAGAGAGTTGCAGGTTTGAATCCCGTACCAGTAGGATAAATGTGGGAGGGGGAGTAAATAACTAATGCTCTCCTGCACTCTTATCCAAGGCATCTAACCCCACATTGCTCCAGGGATTGTACCCTGTATCCAAAAATAACAGTAAGTCACTCTGGATAAGAGCATCAGCTAACTGTAATTTAATGTGAACACTTTTAGGTGAAGAAGGCAGGCTCCAATTTGACTTACCACATGAAGGTGAGTTCTGGTGAGAAAAGTCCTCCAGTTGTCTCTCACTAAGAATGAGAAACACACCACAATGTTAATACACTGTAAAACACAATACATCAGGTTTACATATGTTGACTTGACTATAAATAACCTGAAACAGAATAGTTACATTCACTTAACTCAATTGTGGAAATTAATTTCCAACAAAGTTTCACTTTTTTGTAAGTGATAACATATATATTTATGCAATCATTCAAAGGCAAAATGCACTATCACTCTGCTTTTGAAAATGGTGCTCATTTGAGAAAATGAGTTTCTAACAATGTTTCTAATATTTTTTCCAGCGATAAAATATATATTTGTGCAATCACTTAAAGGCAAAATGCAATACAGTCTGCTTTTGATAAATGTGTCATAAATCAGCATCCCAACAGAGCCCTCTTCCTTTTCCTCCTCCTCACAATGGCCACCATTACTAGTTACATTACATTACACTTAGCAGACATTTTTATCCAAAGAGACTTACAATAAAGGGCATAAGCAAACTACAGATATGCAGGCGAGAACAGATTAAGCAAGAGCGGTAAAAGGTCTACAGGCTACAGGATAGTGTTGGTAGGTAAGTGGAGGCTAGCAGCTCACCTCTCTTGTGGGTGGGTCTCTGGGTGTGGGGGTAGAGAGGCAGGGGGGCAAAGGAAGTTCCCCTCAGCTCTACCACCAGGTCCATATACTCCATCAGCCTGCACGTGGAGAACAACCAGCTTAGTTTGTATGGATCATGTTTCACAACTGCGTTACAGTTACAGTTACAGTTACAGTATTCGCAAACTTTAAACAATTATACTTTATTTAATGGTCCCTGTTACAGTACATTTGCATCATGAACTACAGTGTAACATTTGTCACAACATGTAACATTATGTAACATTATGTACAGTAGTTACATTATACAATAGAGGTAAGAGTTAGGATTAGGGTTAGTGTGTACAGGTATGTACAGTTCAAGTACATAATATTGCATGTTGTTACATGTAGATAGATACACTAAAAAACTGTAAAGTGTTGCCTTTAAACTTTGCAAAGTTTATTTAGCTTTAAAGGTGCTATCTAAATACAACGCTATGGTTGCTTTACAAAGCTTCGAGATTGACAGTAAAATCATTATTATCAAATTATGGTTATGATGTAAACATTGTCCAGTGTGGGTGCAGATGTGACTGAAGTATCAGTGAGAAGGAAACATTGACATTCAAAAACATTGCCTTGGAGGAAAGCCTCTGCCAAATACTCAACCCGTAATTGTCATGAAAACAGAAATATTCCTGTACCTGTGATGCAGAAAAAACACCTCTGTCCTTTTGTCCATCAGCTGCCGCTGCAGGGCTGAGGACTTCATCTGTGTCAACAAAAAAGAGGACACATTATCATTGGTGCGATGATGTATATTATTAGACGTTTATAGTATGGTATGGTGGATGAGAATTTTCATACCAGTCTTTTGTGTGCAGTTGTTTCCAGCGTTGCAATCTGTAAATACACAAAAATAACATGGCGATTAACAAGAGAGACAGCAGAAAGGAAGATTTTTCAAAAATGAAATATGACAAACACAGATGCACACACACAAACAAACACAACTACACACACACACACACACACACGCATGCACACACACACACACACACACATGCATGTGTGAACACACACAAACATGCACATATGCACGCGCGCACACACACACACTGCCTTTCTCAACTGATATGACCTGTGTGTAACTCTATGACCTGTGTGGACTTACCCTGGTCTTGTAGGACTCTTCCTTGTTTTCCAGCTCATGGATCTTGTGCTCAAGACCTGAGAGTTTGTCCTGTGCCATAAGTTCCTTTCGTCCAACCTTGGGCTCTTTAGGATCGCTCTCCATTTCAATCTGTATCGTAACCTAATGATACGAGCCATACATCATTCCTATATCCTTTTTATGATGGGTCCAACAAGTAACTCTGAATAAGACATTAAACATTTCTGAGAGATGAATAATCCAATCTGTGACCGTAGGCCTACATAATATGATATAATACATTATAAAGTCAACTGTCTTGTCTTTGTCTTTATTTTTTGTCTATAAAGATAAAAAAACACATAGCTCAAATGTCCTAAGTAATACCTACGCAGTGTAGTTTGATTGAAGCCGTATTAAACGTAGAAAAAGTATAATTGGTATAATAAGAAGAACAGGATAACAGCACAGTGAATTTTCATGCATTGTAATGATAAAAAGACTAGGATAACAGCACAGTGCCTTTTCATGCATTGTAATGATAAAAAGACTACGGATAACAGCACTGTGCATTTTCATGCACTGTAACTATAACCGTTTCATTGGGTCCAGCGTGAGTCTTTTGGTTGTGTGACAGGTTGAGAAGGTTGTTGACAAGTTTGTTGACAACTTTGATTCTCTCCTCCATGCCTTTGTTCTGCCTTTGCAGTGTGATAATCGTGCCCTGGAGAAGAACACAGGTGTTCGGTTAGGATGAACAACTTTACTTTAAAACAACAAAAATATATTAATAAGATTTTAGATTCAAGAAGTGTTATTGTCACATAAAATTAAACATTTGGAGTGAGGCATGTAGTGAAATCGTAATGCAGTCTATTCTTTGTCTTTGCATAAGTGTGTGTGTGTGTGTGTGTGTGTGTGTGTGTGTGTGTGTCTGTGTGTGTGTGTGTGTGTGTGCGTGTGTGTGTGTGTTTGAGGGGGGGTTCCTCACCTTCAGTCGTTTGTTTTCCTGCTCTGTGAGACGCTGGGAACTCCTACAGCGGTTGAGATCGTCCTGCAGTTTCTTGTTCTGCGTATATCATAAAATAAAGTTTGGTAATGACATGGAGTAACAGGATGACATACTACGTCACATAAACGCAAAGAACTCAATATTGCCTACACACCCAAGTGTGTATTTATGTCAGATTGACTCCGTCCGTCCGTCCGTCCGTCCATCCATCCATCCATTTATCTATCTATCTATCTATCTATCTATCTATCTATCTATCTATCTATCTATCTATCTATCTATCTATCTATCTATCTATCTATCTATCTATCTATCTATCTATCTATCTATCTATCTATCTATCTATCTATCTATCTATCTATCTATCTAAACAGGTTATTTTGTTAAAGTTGTGGAAAAGCTACCTGCTGGTTGAGCTCAGTGATCTTGGCCTCATGTCTCTCCATGAGGAGCTGAAGCACTTTATCATCCAGCCCTGGGCATGAGGATCACACAGACCAAGATTTTAAGATGCAGTCACACCCACGACAACACTGAAGGCAGGCCTACACTAAAATAAACAACTAGACTAAGATGCTGTAATAGATATGAGAACAGAAAGCTTACCATGCTGTTTCTTGAGTAGTCCCTGTAAAACATTGCAATTTGATAAGTTTAAACACTAGACGGTAAATTATTACGTAATGATATCCTACATAAAATAATCATCATAAAAATAATATTAGGCTAGTTCAATAGAGTTGTATGGTTAACATCCCTAAAACAAACAACTTACATCAACTGATCTTTTTAACAGAAACACCAGAGGTATGACTGCAGCAAACATCAGCTGTAAGGACACAAGAAAGACAGAGAGACAGACATTAAGATAGACACATGGTCAATATTTTTCTGACAGAAAAAAAAGTGTTATTGTCGCTAGTGAAAAGAACGACTAAAGTTTTTAGTTTTTAAGACATTCTCATAGGCTACACAGACCACATAATTGATTAGCCTGCGTACTGCTATGTCAGATAGGCTAATTCACAAAACACAGCTCGCTTAAAACTAATAAATCTGATATGATCCGTTGATTGACTTACGCCGTGAGAGAAGGTCGTGAAATACCAAAAGGGTAGGAAGCTTTTCGTGGATTCCATCGCTGGATGGATGGAATTTCCACTAAAGTGCAGCAGGTGTCGCAATAGGGTCACCGTCTGAACCAAAAGTCACAGTTGAAAAGTAGTTTGTCAGCGCACATCAAACAAAATCGCTCGTCTCGTTGTCTGTCAGGTGTGAAAATGAATGCAAAATGCAACATAGAACGTTGAAGTTCAAACTAGAACACTGAGGACCAAACTAGAATTTTGGCGAAGGCCTGAGTGATGTCATAATGAGATGGCCCCACCTGGAGATTGATGGGATTTCCCCCTCGTTTTTATTTAATTTAAATAATAACAATAGCTCAAGTTCATTTTATTCATATAGCACATTTCATACAACAAATGCTGACCCAAAGTGCATACATAGAATACAACTAATTAATAATAACAGCAACAACAACAAAAACAACAACAACAATAATAATAACATTAATAATAATATATAATATATTTAATTTGTAAAGCCCTTTAACTTTGATTGCAAACCTTAAAGTGCTAACAGACAAGAGAAGACAAGTACTAAACAGGATTAACAAGACAAAACAAAAAGCAGCAACTGACAAATATTAGCATCCATAAGCTCTGGAAAAAATAAATGTCTTAAGTCCTTTTACAAAAATAATTTATAGATTGAGGTGCCCTCAGAAGGTCAGGGAGGTCCCTCCAGAGATGTGGGGTCAGGGGCGCTGCGAGAAACTGTCGGCCCACTGACAGAAAATACTTTTGGGCCCCCACCCCAACTGTATTATAGTCCTCTGTGGGCCCCTGTGAAGCTCTGGGCCCCCTGAATCGTCCCGATCTGATTTTATTTCAAATGCATTTTCTTGGTTTAATGCTGTGTCATATTTGAAGAAGGTGTGCTTTGAAATGTCATGTTTGCATCTATGATGCTCTCACGTTGTAACATTCTATCAACTCAGCTAATTATCTATACATGGTTTTACTTTTTGGTCCCCTGACCCCTTAAGACCTCTGACCCCCCTGGGCCTGGTCCGGCCTGGCCTTTTGCTTATTCAGTCCTGTCTGAAACGTCAGTGCTTATCTGTAAACAGCCCACTCCGTTTCCTCACTGTCAACATTTGGACAGCAGATGGCGCCATTTGACATCTTTATACAAAATCTTTACACTTGGACGTGTGTTTCAGGTTGAGCTTATGTTTTCCAGGCTTACTGATTTTAATGTGCGTTACATGGTGCGTTATGAGTCAGGAAGATTTAAAATGTAGGGTTTTAGAGCGGGTACCGGAGGTGGGGGTGGTAAATATGCCACAGAGGCCGACAGCATGCCGGTTACATAGCGTTTTCAGCAGTTGGACAGCGCCACTCATGCCAATAACGAGTCTCCAAAAGACCCAGAAACTTCAAAAACATTTGTCTCCGTGTCCGTGTTCCTTTATAATCGTAGAAGTAAGGGAGAGAAATGGCAGCACGGATGAAAAAGGAAGACACTCCAAGGTAGATAGAGATATCGGATTAATTAGCTTTAGCTCAGTATAAACTATCTGAATTCTAAATCTGAGTTCAGAGCTCAAAACCCTTGAGAATGCTTTTGTCAGTTTATAGTATTAAGCCCCCTTGACATAGCCCATAACGGTGAAAAGGAAGGTTTCAGAAACCATTCCATACGATACCAGTATGGCTTATTGAAGACTCAACAATTCTAGATTTACAGCTTGCACGGGTCAAGAAATGTGTGATATGAGCACTGTTTAATGAACACATCTGAGAAAAAAAAGGTAGTTCAAGTTTTGCTACATGAACGTAGAAAACATGTTCCCTAAATACAAGGCATAAGACATACT
>CM050219.1:29290000-29297500 GCA_027475355.1 Coilia nasus | reverse complement strand
TGTGCTGTGACGCTCCAAGTCCAATAATAGGAATTCTTTCACACATGGATGGCGGCCATCTTTGGAGGCCTGCGAGGGATCCTGCCATGTCTTTGCTCTGCTGCTCTGCATGTCATAAGAGTTCCATTATTAATGTCCCACCTCACTTGCTCACTGTGTGTTTTTTCTGTACCCAAAAAAAAAAACGTTTTGATTTCCATTTGTATGAGTGTTTGATCACGGAAATATTTCAGAGTAGAACGTTTTACATCATTTCTGATGCTCGAATGGTCCACAGCCCCTGAGTTGTTTTTCTCTTTTGGATCATCTGTGTCTCTATGTCTCTCTCTCTCTCTCTCTCTCTTTGTCTTTCTTTCTGTCTCTTCTTTTCTGCTTTCTGTTCCACTGTTGCTCTATGTCTCTCTTGTTTTTTCTCTATCTCTCTCTCTTGTTTTCTCTCTCTCCTTTGCTCTATCTCTGTCCATTTTCCTCCCAGACCTCCCCCTCCCTTCCTTGTGCTTCCCTTCTTAGTACTGTAGATGATGGTGTGTGTGTGTGTGTGTGCAGTATATTGGCATTCTGCTTTTACTTGTGAGTGCGTGCCTGGCTTTAATCTTGGCTGGCCGGGTGCAGACCCCACACCTGAGTGCTCTGATGTCGGCGCGTCTCCACTCTCGCCACTGAGCAGATGGCTGCCTCCATCTCTAACCCCAACACCTGCACCGAGGTGTGTGTGTGTGTGTGTGTGTGTCTGTCTGTCAGCCCATCCCCCCATCAGTCGGTCTGCCGGTTAGTTTGTCGCTTGTGACTTTTTGAGCTACCTGTTTGTTTGGCCTGGTTGTGTTGAAAAGACACTTACTTTACATAGAATGCGTGTTGTCCAAATCGATGCTGTTCATGTAGCCTATGTTTTCTGTTCTATTGTGCACTAGGGAATGTCAATTAGAATCCTGCATTTGAGGTTCATCATTCTGTTGAAACAAAGCCACAGGACTCGTGTATTGCTAGATTTACCACTTCCTCTGAATTAAAATACCCAGACTGCTGTCAATAGCAATGGGTTTTGTGCTTCTTTTGTATCAGTCCGCAAGTAGTCCGTTCACTTATTGTAATGGAATATCAACAATAAGCTGCACGGAGTTATTTAGCAGCTGGACATGCTGTTACACCACACTTGTACATTGTGTTCCCACGATTAACTATTTTTAGCACCGCAGACCATGAAGCGGCAACAGATGATAATGCATAATGTGCCCGACTCGAGTCCTCCGCTTCTAAGTGTACTAGTGCACCCTGACCCGGCACGCAATGAGGCTATCACACTGGCCAAACGAACCGGACTTTGGGGGTTAAGTGTACTCTACATGACATAGTGTATGAATGACATAGTGTGAGTGTGCCCTAAGTTAACTTGGCTGGGTTAGTCACTAAACCACCTTTTTGAAATACCACCCAGATCTCCCCCTCTCTGCAGTTACCCATGATGCATTTCCACACCCAAATGATTAATTAAAGTGACATGGTGGGGAGGACGCTCCAATCACAGGCTTAGGTGCCGGTGATAATGACACAGCTCCTGAGGGAGGGGGAGGGCAGGGCAGGGCAGGGGGGGCCAAGTAGCCGTGATTGGGCCAGGTGTAACAGGCTACACGCATTCCCACGACGACCAGGCCAGGGCCCTGCTACCACAGCGATCGGGTTACAGGATCCATGGCAACGCAAGACTCTTCCGTCTTTTTAGCCTCCTGTTGTTTGGGTGTTTTGGAGCCCCCCACCCCCCACCCCCTCCCCCTCCGAAATACACAGACACACAGTTTCTCAGGCACACATAAACACACACACATATACATACATATACAGTCTTTACACACACACACATTTTCTCTCTCTCTCTCTTTCTATCTCACTCTCTTTTTTTCTGTCTCTCTCTCTCTGTCTCTCGTACATGCACACATACACACACACACATACACACACACATATACACACACATATAGTATACACAAAGCCTTTGCCAACTGTAAATGGATGACTTTCAAGGCGCCCCCCCCCCCCCCCACTTCACCCCATATTGTAAATGCTGCTCCTTCTGTAATCTGCTGTTCATTGAGACATGAGATGGTGTTTAATTAAAAACCAATGTGTCTGTGTGTAGGACAGTAAAAGAGAGAGAGGCAGACAGAAAGGCAGAGAGACAGACTGACAGAGAGACAGACAGCGAGAAAGAGAAGGAGAGAGAGTGGGAGGGAGGGAGAGAGGGGAGAAAAAGAAAGATTGTGTGTATGTGTTGGTGTGTTTGTGCACTGCTGTGTGTGTGTGTGTGTGTGTGTGTGTGTGTGTGTGTGTGTGTGTGTGTGTGTGTGTGTGTGTGTGTGTGTGTGTGTGCACGCCTCCCTCAACTAATTAGGAACAGCAATTACCCCAAACTGTGGCTGCGTCCTTTCTCGGCTGGGGGACAATAGGATGTCTGTCAGTGCCAATGTTGCCCATGCATAACAGATGTGTGTGGACACCCCAGACAATGGCGCGGATGGCCAAGTGGGTGCCTAAGTGCGATGCGGGTCTGGGGCGGGGGACACGGGGACTGGGGTCTGGGGGACTGGGGTCTGGGGGTCTGGGGGTCTGGGGGTCTGGGGGACTAGGGTCTGGGGGTCTGGGGTCTGGGGGTCTGGGGGTCTGGGGTCTGGGGTCTGGGGGTCTGGGGGTCTGGGTGTGGTTGGTTGGACAGGCACGGGGACCCAGCAGGGAGGGGTCTGGGGTGGGGTACCGGCGCTGTGTGGATGGGAGCAGCAGCTTGTGACCGGGGCAATCGGACAGGAGGAGCAAGCGGAGATCTGCTGGGTCTCTCAGGGTAAGGCTCCTCCTCCTCCTCCTCTCTTCTTCCTTCTCCTCCTTTCCCTCCTCCTGCTCCCCCTCCTCCTCCTCTTTCTCCTCCTATCCCTTCTTCCCCTCCTCCTCCTCCTCCTCCTCCTCCCCCCCCCTCCTCCTCCTCCTCCCCATCCTCCTCCTGGGCCCTGGTTTGGTCCGGACACTGTCAGACCCCTGCTGTCCTCTCTCTGGTGCCCACATGTGGACCTGGCAAAGCCCCCGTGGAGACAGACCCAGCCTGCTAATGGATGTCTGCCACAAGCGCCCGCGCACCCCTGGGCCCCCGGGTTGGCCCTCAGCTGCTCATCCGTCTACATTATTATCGTATTATGTTTGCGTATAATAAAGACAGGTATAACAAATGTGCTGCTTCAAGGTTAAGTCTTGGCTGGAATTGGCAGAAAAGCCACCGTGGCTATTGAAGTTTAGCGTTTTTGGTCTAAGACCGGAGAGTACCTGTTGAGCTTGGGAAAAGTCTACATGTTGCAAATTTAATGTTGATTTTGTGAGTTCAGGCACTACAATTTAATTTAACACACCTCTTATTCATTTCCATTTCAGAGTAATGTTTGTCATAGCTTGGTAAAGAGCTACCTCCTCTCCCAGTTGAGTTTGACAGATTTAAAAAAAAAAAAGCTTACAAAGTGAATATACATATTTATATAAAAACATATTTTTGTTTCTTGGTTATTCATACGTTTATACATAAGGGAATGCAGTCAGTGGAACGTTCCTCAGCAGCTTTTGTTATGTTTTGCATGGTAGGCTACATCTTTAAACCAACAGGGGACCTTCAGAGGCGTAGCGGCACGAAATTCATGTATCCTGGGGAGCTGAACCCATTTCACTGGGTAACCTTGGGTAACCTTGGGTGTCCTGTGCTTGTAAGAACAGGAGAAGCCTCCAGTGTCCCTGTCTGACATATACTGGCGTTGATTTCAGTTTGTGATTGATTCCATTTCGTCACCTATTCATAATGCACCCAATCAGTGACTCCATGTGAAGATGACAGGATGTGCCACTCAACCGGCTGGAAAATCCCCTTCAGTAATCCCTCCATTGTAGCTTCCCCATCGCTGTGGAGTCACCACGGAGGAGCATCATTTATCAGTTAGAAGCGTGATCTTTTCTCCAACAAGTCCGGTTTGTGGTTGTTGTTGCTTGTTGTCCCCCCCCCCCCCCCCCCACACACACACACAACTCACACACACCCCACCCCCACTTTTCTCCAGTGTCCCCACTACAGCCACTGTGAACAAAGGCCAAACACCAAATTAGCAGAGATGCTGAGTATTAACGGAGTCTGCGCTGGTTTCTCAGATGCGTTAATTAATCCCTTGGCTCCTATTGTGAGACTCCTCTCCGTCCTCTACCCTCTCCCCAAACCCCCACACACCCTCCCCACCCTCACCCCCCATCCCCACACCCACCCTGCTCCCCACTCTCCGTCCTCTACCCTCTCCCCACACCCCACACCCCCTCCACCCTCACCCCCCCAGCCCCCTCCACCCTCACCACCATCATACACCCCCCCCACCCCCACACCCCCACACCCAGCCACTCCCCATGTCATCACCGGTGCTTTGCCGGGGGCCCTTTGGGTATTTGTGGGGCGGTGTTTGTGGGGTGTGGTGGGGTGCGGTGTGCTTGCGGGAGAATGCGGCGCTGCTCTCTGCATTGTGCGAGCTGTCAGGAGCAGCACGGCGGGCCGTCGGCAGCGAGCACGCTGGAATGGCGTGTGTGAACATGTCGCTGCGAGCGGCAGCTGCCACCGTCAGGTGTTGGCCAGCTCTGCGTGGGAGAGGGCTTTTAGTGTGTGTGTGTGTGTGTGTGTGTGTGGGAGCACTGTGTCTTTGTGTTTCAAGGTGATGTGTGTGTGTGTGTGTGTGTGTGTGTGTGTGTGTGTGTGTGTGTGTGTGTGTGTTTGTTTGTATGTCTGTATGTTGGTGTATATGTGTGTGTGTGTGTGTGTTTGTGTGTCTGTATGTTGGTGTATATGTGTGTGTGTGTGTGTTTGTGTGTCTGTATGTTGGTGTATATGTGTGTGTGTGTGTGTTTGTGTGTCTGTATGTTGGTGTATATGTGTGTGTGTGAGACATGTGTGCTATGTCTTTGTGTTTCCAAGTGTTGTGCATGTATGTTTGTGTGTGCATTTACATCCTTATGGGGTGGCATACTCCTATTGACTCCTATTATAATGTAACTAAAGAATGCTAAACTGTGCCAGTTTACCAAACCCATTCCTAACCCTAACCTGCCAGTAAATAAATGTTTTGGCACATTTTGTTTTATCAGTATCAAGAAAAATGTCCAAGAAAAAGACTATTACAGTAGATTAGTGGGGAATACAATTTGTTCCCCACAAATCACCCCTTGTCTGGTTTCCCTGTCTTGCTGGGACAATTTGTGCCCCATATGTGTAGCTTTACCAGGTACACGTGTGTGTGTATGTGTGTGTGTGTGTGTGTGTGTGTGTGTGTGTGTAGCGTAAGGATCACTGTTCCTCATGTCCTCCTACAGTAGGCACTGGCAGGGGAGTGAAGTGTGTTTGGGACTGAATACAAAGAGAATGACTCTGACCTTTGACCTCCAGACTCACTTCTAGCATTCTTCTCCTCTCTCCTCACTTCTCCTCACTTCTCCTCTCCTTACAGAGGAATGACATAGCGCAGTGTTAAGCAGTGTTAAGCTTGAGAAGAGACGCAGTCAGAAAATGTGGGCCCTATGAAAGGGTACAATTTTGTGCCTTGTTATTATGAATAATAATATTAATAGTCTCCTCCAAGTGCCCCCTGCTAATGCTGCTGCTATTATATTCATCTTAACCCTACCCCTGTGATTGAACCAGAGGAGCAACAGAGTTCAGTGGCAGGATTAATCAAACCTTCCTCATGTACTTTGGAAGGATATTTAATGGAGAAAATGCAGAGATGGGGAATATTTAATTTGTACACTGTAAAATTACATTACATTACATTACACTTGGCAGATGCTTTTACCGCAAAAAAAGCGACCTTTTTTTTGTCTGCGACGTCGTACGACACCCCTACAAAAAGACTAGCTTGTCGGAATTTTGTCAGGAGTCGTATAAAGTCTCCATTGTTAATATCATGTTTCCAGCAGTCCCTGGAGACCATATAATAACGAATATAATAATAATAATAATAATAATAATAATAACAATAATAATAATAATAATAATAATAATAATAATAATAATAATAATAATAATAACGAATAACTGTCTTGTAATGTGGTCAGTCTCCTGACCGACACACACACATGCAGAGGAAGACCTTATAGTATGACATGGTCAAATGCAGAGAGACAAGTTGTGAATACATTTTGATATCAGTTATTCAGGTGGTTGGTGAGTTACAGTTGTTAGAATAAGGGGTGTTCTTAGAACAAAAGAGTTTTAAGAGCTGTATGTATACTTGCATTTACATTATTATTAACAAAATAATAATGAGGGTTATAATTGATTGTTGTGAGTGATAAAGAATTGTGCCATTTAAAGTCTGTCTTTCCCTTACCACATCTCCCATTACTGTTTTTTTTTGCTCTATTCTACCTCTCTTCCCCTCTGTCCTGTCCTCTATTCTTCACCTCCTCCTCACCTCTTTCCTGTCCTCTCACCCCCCCCCCCTCTCCCTCCTTCAGTCCTCTTAAGTCTTCCCCATTTCTGTCCCTCAATTCCTCTCTTCTCCACAGCCCCTTTCACCATTTCCCCACATTCCTCATTCTTCCTCTGCTTTTGCCCAGAGCCTTTGCCTCTTCCTCCCCCCCCCACCTCCTTCCTGCTCTCCTCTACCACCTTTTCCTCCCTCTCTCTCTCTTCCTTTTTGCTCTATCCATCTCCCTTTCTCCTCTCTCTCTCTCTCTCTTCCTTTTTGCTCTATCCATCTCCTTCTTTATCTCCCTTTCTCCTCTCTCTCTCTCCTTCCTCTCTCCTCATCACTCTCTCTCCCACTCTCACTCTCTCTCTCCTCACCAATCTACCTCTCTGATTCTCTCTCTGTCTTTCTCTCTCTCTGTCTTTCTCTCTCCTCACCAATGTACCTCTCTGATTCTCTCTCTCTCTCAACCTCTCTCTCTCTCTCTCTCTTTACCAATATACCTCTCTGATTCTCTCTTTGATTCTCTGTCTGTCTTTCTCTCTCTCTCTCTCTATCTCTCTCTCTCTTTCTTTCTCTCTCTCTCCTCACCAATCTATCTCTCTCATTCTCTCTCTCTCCCTCCCTCCCCCCCATCTCCTCCTGTGGCCATGCACAATGAAATTGCTGCTGCCACGGCTGGTAGCTGGCTTCTTGCTTGCTACCCTTTCATCAAGCTGCGATACAGCAGTGAGCCAGGCCATCTGAGAGTTTCCAATAACGCACACCACTCCCTCTTGGGGCTCTCCCCTCATCGCAGTCTGTGTCTCAATGGTCAACAGCGACTAGGGCTCGTCACACACATCACACTGCTTTGTTTTTCTTTCAGTTTGTCACGGTACAGTGTAATGAGAAAAAATAGCATGCATTATCATTTAACAGGTCAAAAGACACACTCCCATAACATGGAAGGATTGTCGTACAATTGTTGACTGTCGTACATTCTTTACAATCGATTTATCATTGATTTATTTTTAAACATAGGTGAGGGTATCTT
>CM050219.1:29260000-29272500 GCA_027475355.1 Coilia nasus | reverse complement strand
GTGGGGTGATGCGGTGTGGGGTGGTTGTGTGGGGGTTGTGGGGAGGTTTGGGGGTGAGGGGGTGCGGAGTAGGGTGGTTATGGGGGGTGGTTGTCTAGGGTTGTGGGGAGGTTTGGGGGGGGGTGATGCGGTGTGGGGTGGTTGTGTGGGGGTTGTGGGGAGGTTTGGGGGGGGGTGGTGCGGTGTGGGGTGGTTGTGTGGGGGTTGTGGGGGGGTTGTGGAGAGGTTGTGGGGAGGTTTGAGGGGGGGTGCGGTGTGGTGTGGGGTGGTTGTGTGGGGGTTGTGGGGAGGTTTGGGGGTGGGGGGTGCGGAGTTGGGGTTTGTGGGTAGGTTTGGGTGGGGGGGTGCGGAGTAGGGTGGTTGTGGTGGGGTTGTGTGGGGGTTGTGGAGAGGTTGTGGGGAGGTTTGAGTGGGGGTGCGGTGTGGTGTGGGGTGGCTGTGTGGGGGTTGTGGGGAGGTTTGAGGGGGGTGCGGTGTGGTGTGGGGTGGTTGTGTGGGGGTTGTGGGGAGGTTTGGGGGTGGGGGGTGCGGAGTAGGGGTTGTGGGGAGGTTTGGGTGGGGGGGTGCGGAGTAGGGTGGTTGTGGTGGGGTTGTGTGGGGGTTGTGGAGAGGTTGTGGGGAGGTTTGAGGAGGGTGCGGTGTGGTGTGGGGTGGTTGTGTGGGGGTTGTGGGGAGGTTTGGGGGTGGGGGGTGCGGAGTGGGGTGGTTGTGGTGGTGTTGTGTGGGGGTTGTGGAGAGGTTGTGGGGAGGTTTGAGGGGGGGTGCAGTGTGGTGTGGGGTGGTTGTGTGGGGTTTGTGGGGAGGTTTGGGGGTGGTGGAGAGGGTGCGGAGTAGGGTGGTTGTGTGGGGGTTGTGGGGAGGTTTGGGGGTGGTGGGGGGTACGGAGTAGGGTGGTTGTGTGGGGGTTGTGGGGAGGTTGTGGGGAGGTTTGGGTGGGGGGAGGTCAGATTTGAATACAGAGCGGCAAGCTGGAGCGGAGGGCTGGTGAGCGAGGCGTGGCCATCTGTGACTGTGAGGCCCGTTTGCCTCCCGACGGCGAGTCCCATATGGCAGGCGGCCCCGGCGGGATCCTCTCCCCCTTGTTGCTGTTTGTTGTTGTTATTTATTTACCAAAAAGAGCATGGATCCTTTTTGAACCGCCAGCCGAGCCATGGCAGGTGCCAGAAGCTACGATGATGGGGGTGGTAGTGTGTGTGCGTCTGTGTGTGTGTGTGTGTGTGTGTGCGTTTGTGTGTGTGTGGTGTGTGCATTTGTGTGTGTGTGGGTAAGTGTGTGTGTGGGTGTGTGTGTGTGTGTGTGCGCACACACATTTGTGTGTGTCTACCTGTGTGATCAGTGTGTGCGTTTGTGTGTGTGTGTGTCCGTTTGTGTGTGTGTGGTGTGTGCATTTGTGTGTGTGTGGGTGGGTGTGTGTGTGCGCACACACATTTGTGTGTGTCTACCTGTGTGATCAGTGTGTGTGTGTGAGTGTGTGTGTGAGTGTGTGTGTGTGTGTGTGTGTGCGCGCACATACATTTGTGTGTGTCTACCTGTGTGATCTGTGTGTGTGTGAGTGAGTGTGTGTGCGCACACACATTTTTGTGTGTCTACCTGTGTGATCTGTGTGTGTGTGAGCGTGTGTGTGTGTGTGCACACACATTTGTGTGTGTCTACCTGTGTGATGTGTGTGTGTGTGAATGTGTGTGTGTGTGTGCCTGTCTGTGTGTATAAAGTTTGGAACATTATTACATAAGTTCAGTACAACTTTTTAAATGTATTTCCTGTCTTGCAGTACATATTAGGCAGGCAGGCAGGGAGGAAGGGAGGTGGGCAGGCAGGCAGGCAGGCAGGCAGGTAGGCAGGCAGGCAGGCAGGTAAGCAGGCAGGCAGGCAGGCAGGCAGGCAGGCAGGCAGGCAGGCGCAGGCAGGCAGGCAGATAGGTAGGCAGGTAGGCAGGCAGGCAGGCAGGCAGGCAGGCAGGCAGGCGCAGGCAGGCAGGCAGATAGGTAGGCAGATAAGTAGGCAGGCAGGCAGGTAGGCAGGCAGGCAGGCAGGCAGGCAGGCAGGCAGGTAGGCAGGCAGGCAGGCAGGCAGGTAGGCAGGCAGGCAGGCAGGTAAGCAGGCAGGCAGGCAGGCAGGCAGGCAGACCCAGGCAGGCAGGCAGGCAGGCAGGCAGGTAGGCAGGCAGGCAAGCAGGCAGATAGGCAGGCAGGCAGGCAGGCAGGCAGGCAGGCAGGTAGGCAGGCAGGCAGGCAGGTAAGCAGGCAGGCAGGCAGGCAGGCAGGCAGACCCAGGCAGGCAGGCAGATTGGTAGGCAGATAAGTAGGCATGCAGGCAGGCAGGCAGGCAGGCAGGCAGGCAGGCAGGCAGGCAGGCAGGCAGGCAGGCAGGCAGGCAGGCAGGCAGGCAGGCAGGCAGGCAGGCAGGCAGGCAGGAAGGCAGGCAGGTAGGCAGGCAGGCAGGCAGGCAGGCAGGCGCAGGCAGGCAGATAGGTAGGCAGATAAGTAGGCAGGCAGGCAGGCAGACCCAGGCAGGCACCCAGGCAGGCAGGCATACACCTCCTCCCTCCTCCACACGCTGGGCTGCTGACTCACTGTGGCCCCCAGAGGTCCCTCCGCTCCCAGATGCCCCAGGCTGGAAGCCCCATCATTATATCACATCTGTAGCTCTCACTTAAAAAATATGACAGAAAATTCCAGATATTTCTGGAAACAACTTGGAAACAATGTGAAATATGATTTTTTTTAATGTGTATTGAACTTGGTATGGCATTTTCCTAAGTGATTTACAAAAGTAGTACATGAGAGTGTAGTATTGACATGCATTTATGTATTTCAAGCCTGCTGTGTCAGTGAAAAGCAGACTTTTCTTTTACACAGAAACAGTTCAAACACCATACAAAAACAACACATTAATTAACAACTACTTAATTGTAAGGTATGATACGAAAATCTTTACACTGACGAAGCGGGCTTGAAATACATCAATGCATGTCGCATGTGGAATGCTGTGTTCTTGTACCTTGACCAAAGGCCTGCTTAAAATATAGCACCTTATTAACTTGTAAATATGTCATATTTGTGACATAATTACAGTAATGCTGTAATCCTCCCAAGAGGTAGTAAGACAGCTACCACCACATTATATCCCAGATAATCATGCTTTAATTCTTCATGGCATTTCTACTGCTGACGCTTTAGCTGATAAGTGTGGCCATGCATACAGAATATTCCCAAGGCTGGCTGCAAGTCCTTGCCAACGGCGACAGCGTGATGAGATCAGCCCCGAAGGCAGGCTAGCGTTGACAAGGCCGTTCTCACCTGTATGCTTTGCGAATAATTCATTTCATTGCACCCATTATTATTTATCTGTTTGTTTCTGTGTGCTATAAAACAAGTAGCGCTTAATACTAATTACACATAAATCATAAATAAATAGATAACTGAAAACATACTTTATCTCGACTTATTCTAAAAAAACACACATGGGCCACGCCTGTGCACAGCTTTTCTTTGTACAGCCGAGACACAGTGATTCAGAGTAAAGCTGGGAGGGTTGTGTGGGGTGAGTGTGTGGGGTGAGTGTGCGGAGCTGCGTATTCACCAGTGACTCATGGTTCTTAGAAGTTAAGAAAGGGAGGGAGGGAGGGAGGGAGGGAGGGGTGCGTCTCCTGCACGCATACCCCAAAGGCTCAATTAGAACGCCACCACAGGTCTCAGTGCTGCTAATGAGATGACTGCTGCTGCTGCCTCTACTGCCACTGCTGTACAGAGCATTTCAGCACTTTAGAGCCACTGTGCCACAGGAGGAGGAGGAGGAGGAGGAGGAGGGAGGAGGGGAGGAGGAGGAGGCAGAGGAGGAAGAGGAGGGGGAGGAAGAGAAAGAGAAGGAGAGGAGAGGAGGGGGAGAGGGGAAAGAGGAGTTGAGGAGAGAAGAGGAGAGGAGAAGAAAGGGAGAGGAGAAAGAGGAGGAGACAAGAGAGGAGGGGAGGGGGAGAGAAGAGAAGAGGAGAGGAGGGGAGGGGGAGAGGAGAAAGAGGAGGGGGAGGAAGAGAAAGAGACGGAGAGGAGGGGGAGAGGGGAAAGAGGAGTTGAGGAGAGAAGAGGAGAGGAAAGGGAGAGGAGAAAGAGGAGGAGAAAGAGGAGAGGAGGGGAGGGGGAGAGGAGAGAAGAGGAGGAGAGGAGAGAGGGGGGGGCAAATATGTGATGCCAGGTAGTGTGCCATCCAGAGTGTCACGTTAACACAGTAATGGCGATGAACCACCAGCTACCAGGAGGATGGGATGATTCTTTGAATTTAACATGGCTCTTTTTCCTATCTGCCTTTTTTTAGAATGAGCACTCCTGTGGTTGGAGAGGAATAAGGCAAGGCAAAGCAAGGCATGTTTATTTGTATAGCTCATTTCACACACAACAGCAATTCAATGTGCTTCACAAAAATAAAAGCAAAGGACAATATGTAAAAGCATAAAAGATAAAGTAAGTGTAGAATATCGATGACATCTTCCTCTCACAGTGTTTATTTTTTCCTCTTGTTTTTGTTTTTATTTGTGTGTAGTCCCTTGTGATTAGTGTCAGAGAGAAGAGAAACGTTATTGCTATTCGTCTGTATGTCCTGCATGTGTGGGGACGTTGACATATATAAAACATGAACTTTGAACCCTGACCGTTGTTTAAATTTGCAAAGAAAGGCTGACTAATGGGCCATCTTGTTCCTGGATAGGCCTAGTGGCTGACACAGTGCTGCCAGTAGCCTACTGTTGGGGGATGGCTACAGATTGTGTGCTCTGCCCTACAAAGGCAAAGTGCAGTAACTACACCAGCAGAACTCAGAAAAATGCCTTCAAAGTTGTCTTACTGCCCAGTCAAACATGTTGTAGGTATAATAGTGGTGATGCTTTTATTTGCTTTCTTAATAGGAAAAAGCAAGAGATTTGGCCACAGGACAAAAGAGGTGTTGAAGAGTCAATTTCCATTCTAAACTCTAAACAAACTTTTGACAAAATATGCAGTTACTGTCTTTTTGGCTCTGTGGGGCAGTGCTGGTCAGTCACGCTTCTTTACCACCACCAGCCTCATTCTGGATACGTCTGCTGAGCCGGCGTGCCTCTTTATACCATAATAACGCCCATGTCAGCCCCTGGCAGCCTTCCTGCCTCTCCACCCACAAAAGCACCAGAGTGGCCAGATGCTGAAATTTCCATTAATGCGGGATGCTTGGGCGTGGATGAGCCACAATGTGATGCTTTTTTCCTTTTCTAGTCTGCCCAGTGCCGCCACACATACATCAGTATCTATTACAGACGCATTTCAAGCTCAGATGTATTTTAACAGCGATACCCCGGAGCGCAATTAGCTGAGTGTACCAGCGTTCTCGAAAGTACAGGAATTAGGGCCGGCATGGAGGGAGAGAGGGGCCGCTGATTCAGGAGCCTGAGAATAGGCTAATTTTCCAAAGGTAATCAGCCAGTGGTGTTGGGGGTAGCGGTAGCGGAGGCGATGGGGGTGGCAGTGGCGGTGTGTGGTAATCTCGTCCAGCACCTAGAAAAACGCGTATGAAAATGTAATCAGCCCACTTATTTTGAGTAATAGAGAAAAAATTGCATTACCCTCTCACTCGGAGACAGTTTGCGCTGGCCGCGCAATGCTCGGTGCTGATTAGCCAGGCTGCTTTTAGCTGCTCATTAATACACGCGCGCTGATGAGGTTAATTGGAGGCTTTCAGCACCCATGACTGCCTAACAACATTTTTTTTAAAAGAGGACCAGTGGCTTTTTCCTCTGCTGTTTCTTCTTCCTCTTCTTCTAATTCTTCTTCTTCTTCTTCTTCTTCTTCCTCCTCTTCTTCTTCCCTCATTCTTACCTTTCACCATGTCTTCTTTCCATAAGAAAAAACATGACTGTGTTTGTTATGGCTCTGAAGCTTTTCTGAGGCTTTTTGTTTACTGTTTCTTCTGCTTCAGAGACTTCTTCTTCTTCTAATTCTTCTTCTTCTTCTTCTTCTTCTTCTTCTTCCTCTTCCTCTTCCTCTTCTTTTTCTTCTTCTTCCCTCATTCTTACCTTTCCCCATGTCTTCTTTCCATAAGAAAAAAACATGGCTGTGCTTGTTATGGCTCTGAAGCTTTTCTGAGGCTTTTTGTTTACTGTTTCTTCTTCTTCTTCTTTTTAGATGACATTAGAACCAGCTTTATTGTTTTTATTTTTTTACTTTGTTTTACTTTGAACTCATTTCAGTAGCAATCTTGACTTTGTGACTTACAGGTTTCTTTGAAAAGTAGCTCCTTATGTCCACCTTCTTTTTTTTAGCTGCCATCACTCACCAGTTGTCACTTTACTCGCCACTTTACTCGCCACTCGCTTTGGACAAGTTCTGCTTCTAGTTCTGGCACTGCTAACAATAAACTGGGTCTCATGTGAAAGCAGTGCACAGCCAATCTCATTGACATTTGTGTTAGGACTTCAGTAGAGAACCTCATTTAACCATTTCTCGCCACTAGGTGATGAGACGTTGACATCATTTTTTTTTTCTTTGAGGGGCTCAATTTTTTGGTGGGGACAAATCAATGATTGCTGGATAATGGTGGGGACGCGTCACCTCCGTCCGTGCCTATTCTACGCCCTTGGCAATATGAACAGGTGGGAGTACATTGTTGCTAATCTGAGAGATATAAACAAATGTATTCTTCTTCTTCTTCTTCTTCCTCTTCCCTCGTTCTAACCTTTCACCATGTGTGCTTTCCATAAGAAAAGAAAACCGTGGCTGTGCTTGTTATGCCTCGGCCACTTTTCTGTGTTATTTGCCATGCCCTGCTGGCGGGGGTTGAATTTGGAAGCCAAATATGCAGCTCCTGGTAGTGGTGGTTGAGGGGATTGAGAGGTTTGAGGGGGTGGTGGTGGTGGTGGTGGTGGGTCAGATTGACTAGGCCCCTCTTGGGAAGGTCATGATGATCGGTAAAGGTTAATTACCCAGACTCTGTGTGAGAGGCACTTGAGTGTTGGCCTCTGCTGCCCCCCCCCCCAACACCACCCCCTTCGCCCACCACCCTCCCTCCCTCCCTCCACTACAGCGTTTTCTCATCTGGGGACCTCAAGGGCACGGGGGCCCGGGCAGAAAGCCCTTGTTGTTAGGGAATGAAATCGTTTCGCCAGACATTTCATGCCTTTTCTGCTGCCCGTCTATAGAAATTCTCTCTCGTCCCCCTGACCTTGCCTGCTCCCGTTCCTTTCTCTTCTCTCGCCGTGTCTCAGTGTGTTCAGCTGCCACAAAGCAGCCCAATGAAATGTCAGCTTCATTTGGGTTATTAAAATTGTATTACGGCCGAGCGTTTTGTAGTGAACTGAATGGCAGTTTTTGTTCTGTTCATCTAAAGCCGCTTTAATTACTTGACATTTTGGTTCTCTAAATGATCTCAACACTGACTGGAGATAAAAAGTTGTTGCTCTTAGTAGTTGCTCTCTCCCTCTGTCTGTCTGTCTGTCTGTCTGTCGGCCTGTCTGTTTGTCTGTCTGTCTGTCTGTCTGTCTGTCTCTCTTTCTCTCTCTCTCTCTCTCTCTCTCTCTGTCACTGTCGTTCTCTGTATGTGTGGGCATGTCTGTGTATGTGTCTTTGTGTGTGCGTGTGTGTGTGTGTGTGTATGCATGTCTGCATTAGTATTTCTGTGTCCATGTGTGTGTCTATGTGTGCATGTGTGTGTGTGTGTGTGTGTGCATGTGTGTATATGTGTGTATATGTGTGTGTGTGGTGTGAATCTGGCTCACATCTGGCTCTTATGTGGGCCACATTCACCAGCTGTGTACCAAACCCAGCGCCGAGTGTGCTTGTGTCTGTTGGGTGCGTGCTCTTGGAAAAGCACATCAGCACATTGTCTCAGGTTCAAGGGCCTCTGCTTTGTGTGGGCTGAGAAGATTTCTCCACGACTCAGTTGTGCGGTCTACCGCATGGCCAGCGAACATTTTGAATCACACCTCCCCATCAGGGTCACGGTCACAGCCACATTCATGTCACACTCACTGATCTATAACATGACGAAACATTCTGCTGTGGTATGACACAGGCCATGGAGCAAATGAATACTGACTTTTCCATTACATTACATTACACGACAGAAAGCGACTTACAATAGAGGACATAATCACAGCGTACAACACTTGCAGATACGAAGTGAACAGGAGACATACAGAGCAATACGTGCAAATGCCAACTGGGGTTAATTCATATTTATTTTATTTATTTTGTTTAAGTGCATTAGTAAAGGGTCAAGCACACACACAACAACTGACACACAACTGACACACACAAAAGTGCAATAGCTTAGTGGTGTCCAGCCTCATTCTTGTATTAGTACTGTGTGAGTGTGTTTCTGTGCATAGAGTCCAAGACTATTCACTGTTAGGTGACTGTTCATGACTTCAAGGCTATGACACTGGAAAAGGGCTGTTGTATTCTGTGGCTCTTTTTAAACACGTTTAAGGAGTCTTTAAGGGGCAACATGGCCATGCATTGGAGTGGAACTGCTAGAGACTACTATTGATTGGCTAATATTTGAAAAGACCTGTTTCGTCTTACCTGTACTGACAATTTTATATAACAACTCAACATTAATGTAGTTTATTTACCCAAGGTTGCTAAATAAAAAAATGTGAAAACAGACAGCAAACAAAAAAATGTTGACTATTATAGTTATAGCTATATATAGTCAAGTTATATAGCTAAAGTGTCTAGCCTGTACAGACAAAATCCCATATACCAAAGTGAAAAGATGCCCTACATAGCAGATGGTACAGTAGATTGTACTCTGCAGCAGGATGAGGGATAATAGTTGACAATAATGGAAAGGGGTATTGGAAGAAATGTGTGTCCAGTCTGTGTCTGAGTGTGTGTGTGTGTGTGTGTGTGTGTGTGTGTGTGTGTGTGTGTGTGTGTGTGTGTGTGTGTGTGTGTGTGTGTGTGTGTGTGTGCCTGTCTGTGTGTATAAAGCTTGTAACATTATTACATAAGTTCAGTATGCGTCATGTAGCAGGCCTAGTTAGAGTAATTGGTCAACAGGTTTTTCTTGGAAGTAAAGAATATATGACACGAATAACTTTTTTCATTTATTTCCTGTCCTGCAGTACATATTATCTGTTCCCCATAAGTTTAAGTTTTGGCTAAGCCAGTGCTACCTGATTCATTAATCAGCCTAACTTTAGGCTAATTAGGCTAACAACCAGCCAACTGATGAATGAAATACCAGTCAACAACTACTCCATCCATCCATCCATATATCCATCCATGTGTCCATCCATCCATCCATCCATCCATGTGTCCATCCATATATCCATCCATGTGTCCATCCATCCATCCATCCATCCATCCATCCATCCATCCATCCATCCATCCATCCATCCACCCATCCATCAATCCATCCATCCATCCATCCATCCATCCATCCATCCATCCATCCATCCATCCATCCATCCATCCATCCATCCATGCATCCATGTAGTTGATTTATATTAAAATATCGATAAACAATAGACAACACTGGGCTTTAACCTGAAATAAAACATCAACAATACAATACATCAACAATAAAACATCAACCCACATTGTTATTCTGCCTCTGACCTTATCAACAATAGAAATGACAGCGCAAACAATGGGATGAACATTCTTTGCTTTTTTGCTGTCAGAATACGCGGCAATGACCAGTTGACCAGGAGAAGAATACTTTAGTGTTGTATTATTTTTACACCAAAAGAGTGCTTTCATTCACTCACAAAATACCAGAGCATTCAAACGGTGACCTCATTGTTATGACCTGCCCCCTGTTGCCATGGCAGCCAAGCCTGGTATGCTCTTAGCTTGGCCCACTGCACGAGGCATACAAGACTTTATTATGGCACAAGGGACACAAACCTCCAGCTCTGCCACCGCAAGGGAGAAAGGACCCACCGTCACTTAGTAAGTAGAGCAGTCTCAAAACGGTCCAATAACATGCCTTTTTTAAAGTTATTTAAGTGTGATGAAGATTAAAATGTTTTCATCAGGCAAATACAAGTGTTGGTATGAGTCAAATCCAAAACTATTCCAATTACTAGAAATGTGGATTCTATGAAAGAGCCTACCATGGACAGTGAGTGTAGTAGAGTGTAAGTTATTGCTATACAGTATGTATGTACATATTTACATAATACTGCCCTGCAATTGACTTATAAATCATCAAATCAATCGTGTCCATAATTGTAAATGCATATTTTTTAGAAATTAGAAAATAAATATATAATACTTGGTTATAGTATTTTTTACACTAAAGCTGTGAAAATAGGTGCTCTTTTTCATGAGTAGAAATATTGGTTGAGTAGAAATATTGGTAACACTTCCTATGAAGCTTGTATTCGTAAGACTCTAAAACACATTCATAAAGGGTTATAATGCCTTCATTAAGCTTAATAATGGCTTAAATTAGTATTCATAACTATTTATACATACTCACGACTGCACTCGTAAGGCAGGTGAAGCTTTATAACCAAGAATGTCACTTGGAGATGGAATAGGGCTTATGACAGCATTATAAAGCCTTAGGAAGATAGACATGAGTTAAAATATTTAAGAGATAAAGAATTTATATTTACATACTTTACTCTATGAATGTGTTTCAAGCTTCATAGAAAGTGTTACCGAAATGTGCTGAGTATAAATATTTGTTGTGTATTTGTGAGTAGAAATAAGGTTGGTGTAGGCCAGTGGAACAGGCTGTGTGTCCATCTGTGTGTCTGACTGGACGCCTGCCTGTATGTGTGTGTGTGTTTGTGTGTGTGTGTGAGTGTGTGTGTGTGTGTGTGTCTGACTAGTAACAAAAGCACAGAGGGCTGAACGAGGACAGGATAAACGTGTGTGTGTGTGTGTGCGTGTGCGTGTGTGTGTGCGTGTCTGTTGAGACAGATCACCCAGAGATGCTGAGGTGGGCTGGCTCAGGTGGTAGCGCGGGCACGCCTGTGAATGGGCCTCTTTCCCCTGATTGGTCACGCTAGCCGCTAACGCTAGCCGCGGGCGTCCGAGCGGCGTGTGCCAGCCCAGCACGGCCCAGCCTCTTTACGCCAGACGCTACACCCCACCCCCCGACTCACACACACACACACACACACACACATACACACACACACACACATACACACATATAAACTCTCTCTCTCTCACACACACACAAACAATCTCTCTCACACACCCACTCCCCACCTTCCACACACACACACACATAAACTCTCTCTCTCTCTCTCACACACACCCCCCCCCCCCCACCCCCCCCACCCCCCCACCCCATGCTAGAGGCCCAACGGCCTGCTGCTGCCCCCCCCCCCCCCCCCCCCTGCAGGCTCCTGGCAGGGGCCTTGTCCACTCTGACGCACCGTAACCAGAATAGCCACAACACTCAGAGGTGTACAGGGTCTCCTCACAACCAGTGAGTGTTTGTGTGCGTGTGTATGTGTGTGTGTGTGTGTGTGTGTGTGTGTGTGTGTGTGTGTGTGTGTTTGTGTGTGTGATTGTGTGTGTGTGATTGTATGTGTGTGTGTCTGTGATTGTGTGTGTGTGATTGTGTGTGTCTGTGTGTGTGTGTGTGATTGCGTGCATATGGCCTTTTTCTTTTTTTTTTGGCTGACTGACTGTGTATTTATCAAGTGTTGAGAAGGACTTACAAACACACACATTTTTAAACACACACACATACACACACACACACACACACACACACACACACACACACACACACACACACACACACACACACACACACACACACACACACACACACAACTACATGTTACAGCAGGCTCCTGCCACTCAAAGACACCCCCCTGTGAGTTTAATGGCGTTCTGAAGTGTTTAACCTCCAGCCACTGAGGAGAGGGGCGGCCATGACAGCGTTGCCATGGTAAGAAGGGAGGGGCAAATGGCATGAATGACCCCATTTTTTATGAACGTCTCTACAAGCCTGTTCCAAGTTTTTATATCATAACAGCACTTCCTTTCCTCTGCTTCTACTTTTAAGAGGAATACGGACAATGAATGAATGAATGAATGAATGAATGAATGAATGAATGAATGAATGAATGAATGAATGAAGAAAGGAAGGAAGACCATGTATGGATCAAAAACTATCCTTGGATGGAAGTCAAATATCTCAGAATTGTTTTAAGCATTCAATTATAAAAATTGAGTTATGCTCTTGACTAACTTTTCTATTAAGTTTTTTAAAGCCACTGAGTACATCATTTAAGTAGAGTAGACAAGTAGTAAAAATACTGTAAATCATTTTTTCTTTCTTTCTTTCTTTCTTTCTTTCTTTCTTTCTTTCTTTCTTTCATTCTTTCTTTCTTTCTTTCTTTCTTTCTTTCTTTCTTTCTTTCTTTCATTCTGTCACTCTCATTCTTTAGTGGCCTTCTGTCTGCTAATACTGTACGTAAGAGGCTCCGTGGATCAGCGGCTTTAGATTAATGACTGGGCTCTTTAGAAGAGGGGCAGGCTTAGGTTAGAGGAGTCTTG
>CM050219.1:29232500-29257500 GCA_027475355.1 Coilia nasus | reverse complement strand
CACACACTCTCTCTCTCACACACACACATACCACAACAAACAAACAAACAAACCGTGGCCCATTCAGTGAGTAATGGCAGTCTGATGCCTTGTGTATTTTGTTCAGGCTTTTGTGAAAAGCACTGTAGTACATTATTAGGCAGCAGTAAAGCTGAGTAATTACACACCACTGAAAATGTTTAAATAAATCTTCTTTTTCTTTTTAAATTCTTTGAAATGAGCCATTTTGTTTCAACTCGGTTTGTGGCGTAATTATGCAAGACCTTGGCCTTGTTATCTGATCATGTACATATGTTGTCCAGCCAGTTAGGTTATTCTGTTAGTGACTTGTATGTGCCTGTTATGTAAATATGTAATGTGCATGTGTGTCAGACATGCCAGTAACTTGTGCATACATGCCAGTCAGTGTGTGTGTGTGTGTGTGTGTTTGTGTGCATCTGTGTCTGTGTCTGTATGACTGTATCTGTTCGGGCATGTGTGTGTGTGTGTGTGTGTGTGTGTGTGTGTGTGTGTGTGTGTGTGTGTGTGTGTGTGTGTGTGTGTGTGTGTGTGTTTGTGTGCATCTGTGTCTGTGTCTGTATGACTGTATCTGTTTGGGCATGTGTGTGTGTGTGTGTGTGTGTGTGTGTGTTTGTGTGCATCTGTGCCTGTGTCTGTATGACTGTATCTGTTCGGGCATGTGTGTGTGTGTGTGTGTGTGTGTGTGTGTGTCTCTATGTCTGTGTCTGTATTACTGTGTGTGTGTGTGTCTGTCTATGTGTGTGTGCCAGTGTGTGTGTGCATGCATGTCTGTGTGTGTGTGTTTGTTTGCATCTGTGTCTGTGTCTGTATGACTGTATGTGTTCGGGCATGTGTGTGTGTGCATCTGTGTCTTTATCTCTGTCTGTCTATGTGTGTGTCCATGTCTGTGTGTGTGCATCATCTTGTGTGTGTGTGTGTGTGTGTGTGTGTGTGTCCATGTCTGTGTGTTTCAGTGTGTGTGTGTGTGTGTGTCCATGTCTGTGTGTGTCAGTCTGTGTGTGTGTGTGTGCCCATGTCTGTGTGTACACACGCATATCTGCTTTTACACTGTACCAAATCTTTTCCTGTTGACTTTCTCCCCCCCCCATGCGCGTGTCCCTGACAGCAGCACCTGCCGTACTGGAAAATGCCTTAAGGTTTGTTTGACTTGCCACAGGCAGCAGAGAGAGGGAGATAGGGAGGGAGAGAGAGAGAGAGAGAGAGAGAGAGAGAGGGAGAGGGAGGGAGGGAGAGAGAGAGAGAGGGAGAGCGAGAGAGAGAGGGAGAGGAAGGGAGGGAGGGAGGGAGGGAAAGGGGGGGCGGGCAGAAAGAAAAGAGAGCGAAAGAGAATGTTTACTTTGCTATCCCTCCCTTTGTCTCGCGCCGAGCAGATAAGAGGAGGCACGCGCAGGGGCCGCACTCGCCTGTCAGGCCAGCTGAAAGAGAAAGACGGCCTGCTCACTCCTTTCACTTCCTTTCTTTCTTTTTCCTCCCCCTCTTTTTCTTTCTTTTTTCGGGTCGGGGGGGAGAGGGGGGGAGGGAGGGGGGAGGGAGGGGCAGGCAGCAGACGGGGAGGACAGACAAAAGCCGAGAAGAGGGAAACCTGGAGATGCATGCGTGGGTTGTTGGTGGTGTATGTGTGTGTGTGTGTGTGTGTGTGTGTGTGTGTGTGTGTGAATGTGTGTGTGTGTGTGTGTGTGCGCGTGTGAGTATGTGTGTGTGTGTTTATGTGTGTGTGTATGTATGTGTGTGTGTGTGTGTATGTGCGTGCGTGTGTGTGTGTGTTTATGTATGTGTGTGCGCGTGTGCATGTGTGTGTGTGTGTATGTGCGTGCGTGCGTGTGTGTGTGTGTTTATGTATGTGTGTGCGCGTGTGCATGTGGGTGTGTGTGTGTGTGTGTGTACAGTATGTGTGTGTGTGTGTGTGACTGTGGGAGGTAAAGGAGGTTGGGACACACACACACACACACACACACACACAGGGCAGGTGTGCTCATGTTTGGCCTGGCTGATTTATTTTCTTCTCTGTACCACGCAAGAGGTGCTCACTTTTCAATTCATCCCCCCTGGCCCATGTTCCAGATAAAAGAAAATACACACACACACACACACACAAAAACACAGTGTGACAGTCGTGGATTTACTATTGTGTGTTTGTGTTTACAGAAAGCAAATAAGTGCCAGCAGATGTGCGTCCGCTCTAAAGATACCTCCTGGCATTCGGGCCACCTCTCTCCAACTCGGACCAATCACGGCTCTCGCTCTGCTGGTCAGCGCAGACAGACAGAGGGGCCTAATCATGATGGATGCTGGATGTGAATAGGGGCTTTAATGGCAAAATCTGGTGTCTGGCAGAGGCCCTTCCAGCAGTGGCAGCCTAACCGAGCGAGCCCAGGGCCGGCCAACCACACGCCAGACCGGAGCCCTCTCGACTGGGCCAGACAGACCACTGCGGCCGGCTAGGGTCGGGTATGGAGCCACGGCCCTCGGCACCGACCTCCGTAAAAACCCCTGGGGAGGGGGGCTGATTGGGGAGTGACCATGCAGGCGTGCCGGTGGCGTTGTTGGCGGTCTGGTGTGTGTGGCCGGTGGGCGAGGACAGGGCCAGCGCGGGCCAGGGGACCAAGCCAGGAGGGTGGAGGGTTGGAGGGTGGACAGTGGAAAGGAGAAGGCTGGAGACTTTAAAGGGTGGGTGGTTGAGGGTGTAGGGACGGATGGAGGCCGTAGGGGAGGAGGGTTGGTGGTGTAGGCTTTAAGGGTGGATGGTAGGTGGGATGGAGGCTGTAGGCTTTAAAGGGTGGATGGTTAGTGGGGTAGAGGATGGTGGTCTGGATGGAGGCTGGAGAGCCGAAGGGTGAAGGCTGTGGGTGGTGGAGGTCTGTGGGGCCGGAGGGTAAAGGCTGTGGTGGGTGGAGGTCTGGGGGCCGGAGGGTAAAGGCTGTGGTGGGTGAAGGTCTGTGGGGCCGGAGGGTGAAGGCTGTGCTGCTGGCTGCAGGTCCAGGGGCCGAGCGCCACTCAGCTGTGCTGGAGCAAGAGGGGAGCTGGACGCTGAGTGACCACAGATGCCCTCCATGTCCAATTAAACCATGCCACATGCACACACACAGACAGATACACACACACACACACACACACACACACACACACACACACACACACAGACAGACACACACACACACACACACACACACTCGAACGTGGGCATGTGCATGCATACACACGCAGACACAAGCATAGACAAACTCACGCGCACACACACACTAACACATAGAGAGAGCTGTGGACGCACACATACAGTACATGGAACGTAAACACACATTCTTGCTATCAAACACATGTATCTGCTAACGGCGTTTGCAAACAACACTGTCTATTAAGGGAATTTGGATAAATAATAGAAATAATATGGTCACACGTTTTCACAAACACCAAACACATACTTTGGTCACACACACACACACACACACGCACACACACACACACACACACGCACAACACACAGAAACATGCTCTGTGGCAGTGTTCTGTATTAACGAATAAGGTCTGACTGACAGCAACGTCATGACTGAAGTGGTTTGTCTGTGTTGCAAGCAGTGTTACTCTTTTAGTTTGTTTTTACTCAGTATTCTACATTCCAGAATATTCTGTAGAACTTTGGAAAGAGAGACCAGAATCATTCTGTACATCTCATGATGACCAGCACTTTGTCAACAATTATATGGTTTTATTAAAATAAGTATTATCCTTTATGATTAGTCCCATATTGTCATCTATTTTCTTTGAGAATTCCATCTCTGTCAATCTGTGTTTAGCTCATCTGCTCGGACAATGGGGCTAAGATGAGGTGGCAATGGTGGTGGCATTTGTTTTTTGGGGGCCTTTATCATTTATTTTAATTAATTATTATCATCAGTCCTGTAATGTTATCTGTTTTCCTTGATAGCTCCATGTCTGCCTCTGTGTGTTTGGCTCTTCTGCTGTTGCAGTGGGGATAAGGTGAGCCAACAATGCTTGTGTTTGTGTGTTGTTTCTAGGACTTTATCATTTAAAATGATAATTATGTTAAGGTTATTAATTCATGGAAGATTTAATTATAAGGTTAACTTTCTTCTTTGACAGTCCCATCTTTGCCTGTGTGTGTTTGGCCATTCTGCTGTGGTAGTGAGTGTAAGGGGAGCCAGCAGTGATGGTATTTGCGTGTCAGGGACTATAATATATAGTAACCTTTAGTAACCTAACCTTTAACAAAAACCTTAAAACACGTATTGTCCCTGTTACATCAGTTAGGTACAGTGTAACAAAGTGTGTAACAATACGTAACATTATGTACTTACACTGTAGCATAGGGTAAGGGTTAGGGTTAGTGTTAGTGTTAGGTATGTACAGTGTAAGTACAATACATAATGTTACATGCTGTTACATGTAAATACACTAAAACCTCTCTACCTAATTATTGTTACCAACAACAGCTATATTTTATCATCAGTGCTGTAATGCTATGCTCTTTTATCTTTGATGGTTGCATCTCTGCCTACCTGTGTTTGACTCCTCTGCTCAACAGCGCTGCCACTGGGGGTAAGGCTAGGCAGCAATAGGGGTATTTGTGATTTATAATAACAATTTGTTATTATCATACTGTAATGTTATTTTTTGTCTTGTCTGGTGGTTCCATCTCTGTCTGCGTTTGGTTCCTCTGCTGTAGCAGTGGAGGTTAGATGAGGCAGCGACACTGGTGTTTGGGTTTCGTGGCCTTTAAATTTATAATAATAATTATTATTGTAAGGTTTATTAATTAATTTAGGATTTAATTTGGAGGTTATCTTACTGCTTTAGTGGTTCCATCTCTACCTGTGTGTGGTTCCTCTGCTGTGGCAGTGGATGTAAGGTGAAGCAGCAACACTGATGCTTGTGTTTTGAGGACTTTAAATTTACAATAATAATAATTTTAAGGCTTATTAATTAACTTTATATTTAATTTGAAGGTTATCTTTCTCCTTTACTGGTTCCATCTCTGTGTATGTAATGCAGTGGAGGTAAGGTGAGGCACCGGCACTGGTGTTTGGATTTTGAGGACTCAATCATTTAAAATGATAATTATTATTTTAAGGTTTATTAATTCATTTTAAGTTTCATTTAAAGGTTATCTTTCTCCTTTACTGGTTCCATCTCTGCCTGTGTGTGTTTGGCCAGTCTGCTGTGGCGGTGGAGGTGAGGTGAGGCAGGCGCTGGTGTTTGTGTTTCGGCCTTTATCTGCCTCTCTTATCGCCCTCCCGCTCCCCAGCTGCCTCCCACCTGTCACTCACACAGGGAGTGGCATAAGGGGGAGGAGCTATGTGTGTGTTTGTGTGTGTGTATGTGTGTGCCTGTGTGTGTGTGTGTATGTCTGTGTGTAGGTGTGAGTGTGTGTGTGTGTGTATGTGTATGTGTGTGTAGGTGTGAGTGCTTATGTGTGGGCGTGCATGCCACTCTCTGTGTGTTTGTGTGTGTGTGAGTGTGTGTGTGTCTGTGTGTTTGCGTGTGTGTGTGCAGATAGCAGGTAAAAAGGTGAAGTGATGGAATGTGTTTGGAAGGTTAAGTGAGGAGCAGTTACTGGGGAACTACCTTACTAGAGCACCAATAGAAAAACACGGAATGTTGACCACACCCAATGGGTCTTCTTTTTCCCCTCTCCTCCCACCTACACTGCATTCTGTGGCACCAAGTTTCCTTGCCATTACTTATTTATTTTCTTTCACTCCATTACCAAATCATACAAGGGGTGACTACACATGGTTCTCTCTCTCTCTCTCTCTCTCTCTCTCTCTTTCTGTCTTTAACACACACACACACACACACACACACACACACACACACAAACACATGCAAGGGCCCACTCATCCATCTAACTGACACAATCTTCATTCACCATCTGCTATTTACATCATGCGTGTTTCAATAATGAGGCTTTTGAGTAGTTGGAAAATGGCGGTTGGCTTTGTCGGTGCATGTCCATGCTCCCCAGCATCGCTGCTTGCGTCCCACAGGAGGCCTTCACAGCTAACATAGCAGCTAACATAGCAGTACTTCAGCAATGGCCAGCCCTTGGGGTTTGTGTTTTTTTTTTTCATTCGGGGACTTGGTTGCCATGGTGAGAGGGCAGGTGTAACCCAGGTGTGTGCAGAGTTTCCCCGAACAGCGCCTATCCACTTATAGCGCTTCAGAGGGTTTCAAGATGACAGCTCTGTCCATAGACAGGAGTGGCCAAAACAATCTCAGCTCCAGGCTATTTGCCCTCCTAAATGTCACGGTAACCGTCTTTCATTCTTGTTTACATTGTTTGTTTTATGATTTCATTTTCTTATTTATTGTTTGTAGTAAGATTTCATCTTGTTATTTTATTCCTTGTTTTATGACTTTGCTATTAATATGTTTTACTTACGACCTCTTAAGATTAGTATTTATCTACACTTATGTTACATTGTTGTTTAGCCTGGTTGTGTGCGCATCCAATCACAAGCAATGTCGAGGGCCCTCCACCCTTATGTACAACCGTTCCTGCAAATTATGTAAAGCATACTTTTCCTGCAAATTATGTAAAGCACTTTGGGTCAACGCCTGTCATATTTAAATGTGATGTACAAATAAAAGTCTTTTGACTTGACTGAACTACTGTTGCTCCACCAAAATGTGGCGGTTTCATTGTGAAAGACAAATATAGAGTATGAATTGGGCCTCTACACAATCTGAATAGACATGAAAGATTCCAGAACTTTCCATGAGGGTTCAATTTGGGGTCGATAACATTCATGAAGGTTTAGTGTGGTGATGAAGATTTCCCTTCATGTGATCCTAAAGACCGAACAGGTCTTCTGCCTGTCTCATCCCCCTGAGACATCAGTATGCTAATTACACCAGAGGATTTTATGGTGTGATATACCACCCCTTCGCTGAGATGGAATGATCAGGGAACATTGGCATGCAAATCACACAACGGTCCCATATCTTCACAAAAATGTCACTTGTGCCTCTCAGTGACAGAGAACATGATTTTAGTCATGCCCAGCTTCATGACTTCAACGATTTGTCTCTGAATGTTACTGATAAGACACACAGTTTATCTATAGGTTCTATAGGTATCTGATTAATTTACTGATTAATAAAGAGTAGGCTACTGCTAATTAACAGTTAATATGGACACAGGTTTTTGGTGCTAGAATCAGTGCTGGAATGGCAGACATGGGCAGAAACATAGTTCAACAAAAAACAATGACTTCCAAATGATTTATTAAACCACAGTGTTTATGTTTATTTTTATTATTTGGACACATAGCAAATACTGCAGAAACATAGAAGCATGTCAAGAGCTAATGATTACAAAATAAGCTGCCATTAAACAATGATTGTACCTAAAGGCAATGGGTTTTACAAGGTCATGGTCTAGGATTGCAAGCTAGTACACTTCAACTTAATCGAAAGCATCTAGGGCAAACTTAAGACCACAAGTCTGACAGAGACAACATTTGGCTATGTCAATGAAAACAAAGTCAACACGACTCACACGAATTACTCCCACGAAACAATAAATATTTTCAATAAATAAATACATAAATAAATAAAATAAATGTGAAGGTAAATTTATTGCAATTATATAAAAATAATAAGTGTAAGCTACGATTTGTGGCAAACGCATTGATGATAAATAAGACATCCAAACAATCACTTGGTAGAATACATGATTAAGGCAATTGTACAGCAGTAGTAAATAGTGTAGAACTCTATTTCAAGGCATTTGTGGCTACACTACAAGAGAATATTTCCGGAATGTAAAATGTTTTTTTTTGTCGGGGAAAGCTAAATTCCAATATCCACAGATTCACAAGCTATATTAAAGCTAATAAAGTGATAAGTACGTTTACGGCCTGTGAATTAAAAGGCATGGTTTTTTTTTTCTCTCACGACATCACGGCTAGGACATCCCTCTCTTAGGTCTATGAGCTAATGCGTTATAGCATGGTGTGCAGAGATCCTAGAAAAATAATTTAACAGTCTACTTTTATTCTCCAGATAAACTAATTACTTCAGAAAATAGAGCATTCAAGTTCGGATTTTAACATCCTGTTGCAGTTTAAGTCACCTTGCGTTGTGAAACTCCTTGGTTAGTGACGTCGGTTCCATGAGAAGGCACTGTTTTGAGTTGTGGTTTAGCAGGCTGGGCGCACCGGCATTTGTAACAGGATGACTTGGCGGTTTTCCGACGGGTGACATTTGTTGATGTGTCGCGTGAGACCTGGGGAGCTGTAGAACATAGCGGGGCAGTATTTGCAGGGGTACACCTGCGAGGAGTGCTGAAGGCGAACGTGCCTCTCTTGGCTGACTCTGGTGGGAAAGTTCTCACCACACACCGGGCACAAGTGACATTCAGAGGAGCTGAGATTTAGTGGTGCTTGGTTTTGAGGCTGGTCTGATGAGAGAGAAGCTTTCGGTTTACCCTCATTATGGGCAGCCAGGGCGGCATCTTGGCTATGGGAGGCATGATGAGACAAAATGTGCTTCCTCAAATAAGCTTGGCGTTTAAACTTTTTCCCGCAGTGCTGGCAGTCGTAGAGCCCATCTTCCGACCCCGACTCTGACAGACCGGGGCTGGGTGTGTCCCTGTCGCTTGCGAGCTCCGTGCGCGCGGTATCCTTGGCAATCTCTGTAGACGCACCCTTCTCCCCAGCATGCGTTTTAGTGACCTCAGATTTGGTGTTCTGGTTTCCAGATATCATAGTTGCATTTTGGGGTTTCGGCTTATGCCAGCGTCTATGGGACGCAAGGTTAGCGGGACAGCTGAAGACTTTGTCACACTCTGGACACCTGTACTCGACTCTGACGATTCTGGAGCATTTGTGCTGGGCTAAAGCGAACGGGTCGGCGTACGCCTCTCGGCATAACTGACAGACAAACTCCCCGAGAGGCTTGTCGCCCGCAGAAGGCGGAGGTGTTGGTTTCTGGTCCACCGGCGCTTCCTTTATTTTCAGTCCAAGTACTGGCGAAGTTGTGACTTCATCCTCGAACTGCAGTTTCCTGATTGCTTTGGGTTTCTTAGGCGCCGGCCTGTTCTTGCGCTCCGTGGTATCGGATGAAGGTCTTTTGGTTGCATTGCTTGTAGCAGTCGCCGGGACGCTGTTAGTGGTACCACTTCGGGTGCTGTTGCTGGTTCCGATTTTTAGGTCCACCGGCGCGAACAGGAGGTGATCTAAACTGTTGAGCGCGGCAGGTGTCGGGAATGACTCCGCAGAGACCGGTGAACCGAGGTTGAAGCGTCTCTCAAAATATGACCGCTCGTGCTCCTTACTGACGGGCCGGGTGGGGCTGTATAACGCCTGGTACACCGCCTCCGGATTCCCAAACTGCACCGGTTTAGCATCCTGCCTGGATGTGTCCGGACCTGGCTCACTATTTGGTGATGATGTTGCAGCACGAGAGGGGCTGGATGCCGTCGTGCCGGATGTCAGAGCATCCGCCTGAGTGTGCAGGACCGGGAACTGTCCCTGTTCCTCTTCATCCGAGCGAACTCTGTAAGAAACAGGTGTCGCTTTCTTGTTCCGTTTTACTAAAAATCCTCGGGGCATCTCGGTGGTTAAGCAGAAGGCACTTTAAAAAAGAGAGGATGCGCGAGACCAATGGTGTCAAAAACAAAAAATCCCGAGTCTGAAGGATCGCGGACACCGATGATATTTATAGTTTTTTTCTGTGTGGGTCTGTCCGCGTCTCGCCGCTCTCTTCATGAAATGCTTTTCATCAGTAAGGAATTGCAGCACTCTTTTTAAGGCGAAATGATGACATTGTTCTCGCCCCTTGTTGCCACATCCTCAGCCAATCAGATGGAACTAAGATCCCTATGGATTTGCGAGTGGGAGGGTAGGAAGGCTTGGGTGTCGGGTGAAAATGTACGGGGATTTGCAGATTGCTAAGCAGATGTACCTGAGGTTTATTATATTACAATGCGGCCCCGCGCCCCTTCCTTGCCGACAAGGGCACACGCGCGGGACCCACCTCTTTTTACGGTCTGATGGGTTTCTATACAAATGCACACGTGCCTTGGCTTTGTGTGTCCGCTTTGAGGGGGGGCTCTGATCTGTCCGTCACTAGCTACCAGACCATCAGAATCCCAAATTAAAAAGGGGAGGGGTCGCCCATCAACGGAAAATGACAACAAAGCAAGCATCACATCGTGTGGCAGCAGCGTCCAAGAGTGCCTGCAAATTCGGGCTTGCTCTCTGAAAGGAAGAAGTAGCCTAATATTAAGCACAAGAAACAAAAATCACCGACACTGACAAAAATGTATCCTTTATTATACTACATTTTGCGTTTGAACAAAGCGCCAATGGCGACATGTGTTTGATACGACAGTTGAATTCCGGACATATGAATCAGTCATCTTACGCATACATAATTAATATAAGAGGGGCTCCCCTACTTTGCATCACAAAAGCCACGCTTGTGCAGTCTGCACCCCGTATGTGGGTGAAAAGGAAATTGCACGGTAAAATAGGGCTCACACGCAATCTGGTCGAGAGAGAGACAGAGAGAGAGAATCAGTTGGACAAAGATCTTCAAATGGGGCAAAGAACGATTAGGTTTACGGGGTTATAAATGCAGTCTCTCGCCCAACTCACTCTCATCTTACCTAAAACCATCTAAGAAGCGATTATGATTGTTTTAATGCCTGAGTGACTGTGACTGAAACCTGAAATGTGGACCATAAATTCAGTTGTAAACAAAACATGTCAAAACAGGTTTCTAAAATGTTTCAACACGGTTCAGGCTAGTATGTAGTAAACAGACCCAGTGGATAGTTTATAAATGAGATAACGTAACGATTTTATGGTGTTTCAGTGCGCCTATATATGTGAATTCCTTGCAAATTGCATAAAATAATAATAAAATGACATGGAAATCATAAACTATTTAAACACTTCACGATGTATTTTGATACTTAGTGCCGCTAGCTCATTTTGACACATCCACTTGTCTGTAGGAATGATTATTTTCCAGGCACGCGAAAGCCCCGCATCAAGCCGCGGGCTGTGGGGCCCATTGTTCCCTTCATTAGCATAAAGCTGCTGCCGGGCGAAGTTAAATTAGCGCACTGTCAAAGAATTAAGACTGTCCTCCAGAATGCAGTTTTTTGTTTGTTCTGTAACCATCATCGAGCCGTATTTGCTTGGCCAGCATATACTCAACACACAATGAAACACTGGACAACAATGGAGTCCAACATGTATTGGCCATAATGAAAATGCAAGGAAACGTCTTAAATGGTAAAACAAGTTGTAAAAAATGTATTCTTTGTAAGCAGTATGGCAGCTCATTATTCCACTCACACAAATCGCTTTTTGTAAAACTAAATTAGACAGAAGGCTGATCCCCAATTTAATATCATTGAACCATGTCAATTGACGTGTTTGAATACCCATAGCGCGCGATAATAGATAAAAGTTAATGGGCAAAATAGATGCCTGACCGAGCTCATGCGTCAGGGCGCGCGTGTGCGGCTGTTTGTTCAGTGGCGTGTGCTGTTGCGCGAGAGGAGCGGTGAAGATTTGGGCTCAATTAACATACAGCTGCCACAACTCCTAAACACGGCAAATGCGCCTCCATTGGCAACAAAGTGACTTCCTATAGTGTATTTGTCAGATTCCTATATTTGTTAGATTTGTCAGATCTACAGTTTACCTACTTACAGCAAATAAACAGTTTTGTGAGAAGACACAGAAGTTTTTATTTTATTTTATTTTTATTTATATATATATTGCTCAAAAAGCAAAAGACAAAAAATAGGGAGTGGTGAAACTAAAAAAAAAAACTAAAAAAACAAGACAATGCCCACATTAAACAAAAAAAAAAACACAACCAGAGCAGAAACACATGGTAGGAAACTGTGAAATGTGATGCACTCAGAGTAATCCAGGCTGGGCATACATGGTCAGATGGTATCTGTTGTACTTAAGGTAATTGAGGGCGCTCTTTTTCAAGGAGGTTAATCCCCCGCTTTTTTCAAAACTGTTCTTGAGGAACAGCTCTGGATCCTCCGTGATTTCCAATTTACCTTCCGCCAGTCTCCGAATGAGTTCCGGCACGGACACTGCATCGCCCTCAAGCTGGAGACAGAACACAGCGTTTAGACACTAGTATGGCTATCCTTCATGCCTGTAGGGCTGGGGGTAAACTCATCTTTCACACGAATGTATGTACGTACACATGTACATGCAATCACATGGAGTGTTCAATATACATAAACACACAATCAAATTTGTATGTGCAAAAGCACAAAACTACACAAAACACACATAAGTCTTAAAAGGTCAGAGGGAAGATGAGACAACCTGTATTTTGGAGGATTCCATGATCTGGTGCATCTCCTCCTCAAAGTCAGGGAAACGGTCGTGATAAATTGCCAGACACCATCTCTCCCGGAAATAGCTAATAAACAAAAGGCGTCCATGTTTGTTTTGGAGCGTACATACAAACACACCGATATACACCCCCACACACACACACACACACACACAGACACACAATCACACACTGTCCCTTCCACACACACACACACACACACAAACACAAATGTGAGCACACGCACACCCACACACACATACACAAACACACACCCTCCCACACACACACAAACACAAATAGACACACACACACACACATACACACACACACACACACACACACACACACACATAACCATTCCACCTCCACAACACGCACACAACCACATTTTGCATGCTCATTTAATACCCCCGGTACAACAACAGCATGGTCAATCAATTATTTTAACAGTTCTTGATGTTCAGCCAGCTCCAATCATGACAATGAGAGCGCCGGAGCCCTCATTCAGGCTCCGTGTGACAACAACAGGCAGTGAGGAATCCACATTTAATAAGTGTTAGAGAGCCTCCCTCCCGGCCAGCGCCGGGCGCCTGAGCCCCATTGTCAGGCCTTACAGCGGGGCCCAGCAGATTGGACACCTGCATACACAGATTAGACGCAGGGGGACAATGGTGACACACACACACACACACACACACAGCCCCCACCCCCCGTAAGCAGGGGTCGCCCGAGTTAAAATATTAGAAAAGGAGGTCATCCATCTCCAGACACGGATCTCAGCGGACAAGCAGTCAGGAGCATCGGGAGCAGCTCAGGCACGGGCTGGAGATCTGTGTTGTGTGTTGGGCAGCAAATATGATGTGTGTGTGTGTGTGTGTGTGTGTGTGAGTTTGTGCATGTGTAAGTGTGTGTGTCTGTGTGTTTGTGTGTGAGTGTGTGTGTGTCTGTGCGTGCGTTTGTGTGTGTGTGTGCAAGTGTGTGTGTGTTAGTGTGTGTGTGTGTGTGTGAGTTTGTGCATGTGTAAGTGTGTGTGTCTGTGTGTCTGTGTGTTTGTGTGTGAGTGTGTGTGTGTCTGTGCGTGCGTTTGTGTGTGTGTGTGCGAGTGTGTGTGTGTTAGTGTGTGTGTGTGTGTGTGAGTTTGTGCATGTGTAAGTGTGTGTGTCTGTGTGTTTGTGTGTGAGTGTGTGTGTGTCTGTGCGTGCGTTTGTGTGTTTGTGCGCGAGTGTGTGTTTGTTAGTGTGTGTGTCTGTGTGTGAGTTTGTGTGTGTGTAAGTGTGTGTGTCTGTGTGTTTGTGTGTGAGTGTGTGTGTGTCTGTGCGTGCGTTTGTGTGTTTGTGTGCAAGTGTGTGTTTGTTAGTGTGTGTGTCTGTGTGTGAGTTTGTGTGTTTGTGTGCGAGTGTGTGTTTGTTAGTGTGTGTGTCTGTGTGTGTTTGTGTGTGTGTGTAATGTCATAAGGGCTTTTCTGAGGACTGCTCTGCCTACATGATGCAGATGACCCGCCTGCATTATCAGAGGCTCATGATATATGTTTTAATCATGCTAATGACATGGTGTGGCTTTTACAATGCTATTCTAATCCAGATTAGTTTCATGCCTAATGCGGACTATCAAATGCAAATTATTGATCTTTTTTTTAGATATAAACATGTTGTCGTACAAGAAACAATTTTTTTAACAGTGGCCTGTTGGACTTGACATTTAAAAGAATATTATGTTAGATGTAATCATGTCACCAAAACAATAATAATTAAAAAAAAATCACAACACTGAAAACCAGGTTTGGTTAGATCATTTGTAAGAGACAGCTTAAGATCTGCCATTTGTTCAAAGAAGCGAGGCAACCGTTAAAACCGTCATTTTGCCATTAACTGATTAAAAGAAATAAACACCCAAAGGTCCTAGTTATGAGGGCTAGTCATATTAGTTGCTCAATACAAAATGGCCTATGATGTCATTCCTTACAGAGAAGATAGACACTTTGTGAATCATATTCTCCTATGAGTGATGACAAAGAGAGGGAAGAATAGTAAGGGAAAAGAGGAATCTTTTTACTGTTATGACCATCACGGCACTGTAACGCTTTCAGAAAAATGTAGTTCTGTATCTTCTACATGTAAACTGGCGTGCCCCTCAATTCCTCATCGAGATGTCTGCCAATATGCAAGATATGGCACAGATTTCAGGGCAGTTTTCTCAAGACCTGAGGAGCTCGCAATGTTATTTGAAAAAAAAAAAAAAAAGTCACACTGGCAGTCTTTGCTAAACCGGTGGTGTGTGAGCTTAAACAATGTGTTTCGCCTGCACTTAGCTATCTAACCATATCCAGGGAACCATGTGAGGCCCTGGTATCAATACTGCAGTAGGAAACCGTGTTAATGCGAACATGTCACTGCAAGGCTTGTTCTCCATGATGAGGACCATATGATGTTAGGTCACAAAAAGCCTTTTGCTTACTGGAGCAGTGGCTCATAAACCATCTTAAGAGAAAAACAAAATGCTATGTATTCACTCTGTCTGTGTTCCTAACACAGGTGATTTCCCTAATTAGCTCATCTACCTGGCTGAAGAGTTAACTTGCTAGAACAAATACAGCTCTGAAAAAAATGTAGAGACCACTGCAAATTTTCCTAAAATCAGCATCTCTACATGTATGACAGCCATTCCTTTCCAGTGAATTTTGAATTTGGGAGAAATGTTGTCAGTGGTTTACAGATTAAAACAAAAATGTTCACTTTACTCACACATGCACCTATAAATAGTTAAATCAGAGAAACTGATAATTGTACAGTGGTCTCTTAATTTTTGCCAGAGCTGCATGTGGCAGGACATTTACTCTCTGAACCCGTGATGTGCGTCGCTGGCTGGAGATGGTACCTGTAGAGGTCGTGAACCAAGCCCTCGTCGCAGCGGGAGCACAGGTGGTTGAGCAGCTGCTCGTGTTTTCCGTAGAGGCACAGGAAGTTGGACACGGGCAGAGGCTTGATGGACAGGCAGACGAGCGCGTCCACCATGTTGTGCCGGTTCAGATGCAGCCGGAAGTAGTTGCCCGTCTCCGTGCGGCCCGTGATGATGTCCCTGCCCTGTGGAACAAGAGCAGTTTAGGGGGGCAAATAATCCCTGCTCAGAGATGGTAGTAGTTCATCACTGCCTTTACAACTCCACAAGATAAACCAAGTTAAACCAGGCCTGAATATTTTTAGATTTATTTTTTCAGTTGTGTGAATTATATTCTCTATATTCTATTGTCCCTATATTTATTCTAATGAGAGCATTTATGTATTTTATCACTCCTGTGTTTTCATCTTTTCAGAGATGGTAGCAGTCCATCATTGCGTCTTTTTTGTGGGACAAGCTGAACCAACTTAAACGAGGCCTGAATTTTTTTATATTTAATTTTTAATTAATTGGGCAAATTCAATTTTTAATATCCCCCCCCCCCAAATCACTCTACTGACAAGATTTTACCCTTTATTTATATCTGCATTTGCTAATGTAAGGCACACGCTTGTATGCATGAAATGTACTTCATAACAAAACTTTGCTTGCCTTATCTTTACCAAACCAACAGTGCGAAGGATGGTTTATCGTTGCACGTTTTAGCTATTTAAACTATGCATTCTTGCCAAAGCACAACTGTAGATCAGCACTGCAGTATAGTCCACTCACAGAAACTCAAAGCAAGCAAGGACCTTACTGAAATGGTTCCTCCTTTCTACAAAACCAGTTTCACAGCAGGTTAAAATAAGACTTTACATGCAAATGAAACAAGACTTACATCCAAATCTTTTGTGAAGTTAACAGCTGGCTTCGCCACATGCAGGTAACTGAAGCCTCCTGGCAATCTTGCACCTGTTCACACACACACACACACACACACACACACACACACACACACACACACACACACACACACACAATACATGACAAAGATTCTTAGCTTAATCTGATTGCAACACAGTGCAGAGGAGAGGGGTCCAAGTATTTCCAGGTGTGATGTGACCTGTTGATTGTGTGACTTAGGCCCCTCTGCCCTGGCCCTACACCCCTCTCAAATCCCCAGTGGAGTGGCGTGATGTGATTTGAACACGTGTATCCTGGTAAGATGTAATAAAGGGACGCTTTCAACTCAGCTGACACATCAACATTGATTATATTGACACGGGCAAGCAGCATAAGGATGCTGAGTTATTGATCGAACCTTTTTAAGGGACTCACGATCTTTAAAGGAGAGCATGCCGTGACAGACGGGTTGAAAGTAGGAGAGAGAGGGAGAGAGAGAGAGGGAGAGAGAGAGAGAGGTGAGGAGGTGAGGCAATCTTTCAAAATTAAGTAATTCGTTGTCTGTGTGTGTGTGTGTGTGTGTGTGTGTGGTTTTTCTTCATCTTTCCTGGTGATGTGGGGGAGTTTCACAAAGATGTCTAGGTCAATGACTTGCAAAGCCGAGCCATGGAGAATCCCATTTGCTTCCCTTCACTCTATCTGGTGCCCTGTGCTCTCTTGATCCATAATCAAGTAGATGACATTTAAAAACAATGACTCTGGCATTCACCTTAGCTGCTCTTTTAATTCATAAACAAGTAGAGGATTTTCAAAAACAATGACTCTAGCATTCACCTTAGCACTTCACTGCATTATGATGATGCAATAATGACAGATATGGTGTGAGGGTGTGTGTGTGTGCGTGTGTGTGTGTGTGTGTGTCTGTGTGTGTGTGTGACATGCATGTGAAGGAACTTTTCCTGCTATTGTTTATCCCATAGGGCCATTCCACGCCCACTCATCCAGTGCTTCCATGGGCACCACCATTTTAAAAATGGAACCACATATGCCTTAATGGGACCAATCACAACTCAAAATATCAAAATATCAAAATATCAAGAGGTTTAGATTTTATCACCCTTTAAGGCTCATGGCATATTTTTCGTTCCCACTGATCGCCACATTCATTTTTAATGGTTTTTGGAGGCCCATAACTTCATTTCTATAGGAGACACAGGCCTGAAAAGAGGTACTCTTGTCAATTCGCGCTTGCTCTTTCAGAATCCTCCAGATTCTGCGGGCAGAGAGGCTCCAGTGATCTTTTCGGCTGTCCTCACAATTCCTCCAAGAATGATACACATAGCGTATGTCCCCACACCCGTAGCCAGTTTGTGTTGCACGACAGATGTTACTGCCTGTTACACGTAGAGGCGTTACAGGTAGAGAGCGTCATGCTGCCATTTCCAGCCAGCGAGACCAGCGGGCTCAAGGATGATCCGCCGTCAACAGTATGGACAATCAGGAGTGGCTCCATTGTTAATAGCTCAGGCACAGCGACCTTGTTTAGCCTTCCACACACACACCAGAGCAGAGCCATGTTTCTATGACTCAGCTCTCCCTCTCTCTCTTTCTCTCCCTCTCTTGCTCTCTCTTTTCCTGTGTCCTTCTGTCTCTTGCTTTGTCTCTCTCTCTGTCTCTCTTTATCTACCCCCCTTCTCTCTCTCTCTCCCCTTTTTTCTCTCTTTCTCTCTCTATCTCTCTCTGCCTCTCTCTCTCTCTCTCTTTCTTTCTTTCACTCTCTCTCTCTCTCTCTCTCTCTCTCTCTCTCTCTCTCTCTCTCTCTCTCTCTCTCTCTCTCTCTCTCTCTCTCTCTCCCTCTCTCTCTCTCCCGTCAGTAAGAGCTGATGAATGAGAATGTCCCAGATTCCATCACCATGGGCGGAGTACGATGAGGATGAGGCAGTGATGTGGAGTGAGAGAGAGTGGGCTTGAGAGCAGTGGCGGTAGCCGCGCCTGTTTGGGAGGCAGGCTGAAGGCCAGTGTCAGTGTGTGTGCTGTAAAAGCATGCTTTCACATTGCATTACAAAAGCCCCGTCGCTCTTTTTCTCTTAGCGGATCAAGGGAGCGGCAGCACTAGCCTGCACGGCACTTAGAGCAATAATAGCACTCAGCTGAATCCAATAGTTACAAGACTACGGGTTGGATTTGGTCTAGCAAAAAACACACACACAAAACAGCACATGAAAACACACATGATGTTTTAAAATGTAATTGAAATGTGCTTCATAATACTAAGTGGACTGTTCTTTATAACAGTGAGGTAGACATTTTGTCAATCCCAAAAGGGAATGTTTTTGTTGAGCAAAACATTCACAAGTAGTTTAGGAGAGTTTTTTGTCATTTTAGTTTCATGTTGTAGGTCAGTCTTTGTCATGTTCACCATGGCTGCCCATACACAGATCAACCTTGTGTGTGTGTGTGTGTGTGTGTGTGTGTGTGTGTGTGTGTGTGTGTGTGTTTGTCTCTGTCATTTTTGTTTCATGTTGTAGGTCAGCCTTTGTCATGTTCCCTATGCACAGATCAACCTTGGGTGTGTGTGTGTGTGTGTGTGGTTGTGTTAAGTGTGCGTGTGAGTGTGGGTGTGTGGGTGTATGTGTGTGCGTGTGTGTGAGAGAGAGAGAGTGTGTGTGTGAGAGAGAGAGACAGAGAGAGAGGGAGAAAGAGAGAGGCAGAAAGAGTATATTTGTATTCATGTGAGAGAGATTGTGCATGTGTGTTTGTGTGTATGAGAGAGAGACAGAGAGTGTATGTGTGTGTGTAAGAGAGAGTGAAAGAGAGAGAGAAAGTGTGGGTGTGTGTGTGTAAGAGAGAGTGAAAGAGAGAGAGAAAGTGTGGGTGTGTGTGTGTGTGTGTAAGAGAGAGAGACAGAGTGTATGTGTGTGTGTAAGAGAGGGAGGGAGAGAGAGAGAGAAAGTGTGTGCGTGTGTAAGAGAGAGAGAAAGAGAGAGAGAAAGTGTGTGTGTGTGTGTAAGAGAGAGAGAAAGTGTGTGTGTGTGTGTGTAAGAGAGAGAGAAAGTGTGTGTGTGTGTGTGTAAGAGAGAGAGAAAGTGTGTGCGTGTGTAAGAGGGAGAGAAAGAGAGAGAGAAAGTGTGTGTGTGTGTGTAAGAGAGAGAGAAAGTGTGTGTGTGCCAACCTTGGACCTTAGCCTGGCTGTAGAGGGGTATGAGGCGGTCCAGGTCCGGTGGCGGGTCGGTGACGAGCTCCAGCGTGGGGTCGAAGAAGGGCAGCAGGGCGGTGGCCAGCGCGCACCCCACCTCCCTGGAGTTGAAGAGGCCGTGGCGCCACTGCTCGGCGTGGTAGCGCCGGGCGAACTTGGTCATGGGGCCCGCGGCACGGATGGTGGAGTCGTTGGTGTGGAAGGTGGTGTCGATGACCAGGCGCCCGTCGAACACCAGGCACGCGTCGTTGATGGTCTTGAAGGCGTCGTAGTCAACGCCTTTGCTGGAGAGGTTCAGGAAAACCTGCACAGATGTCGGGGTACAATTACTCTCTGATCAGAATGTTTTTAGCCATAGTAAGTGTGCAGGTACATAGTCCTGATAGCACTTGTTAAGATTAAAGGCCAATTTTTTGTCCAGACAGCAAGTGTCACTTAACAACAACAATGGCATAAAAGAGACAACATTTCTATCCGATAGGACGTCGCAGAGCTTCTTGCGCACATCAAAAAAAAAAAAAAAAAAAAAACGCAGCCCGCACGCGAAGGGGTCCGATCAAGTGCAGAGCGAAAAAAAAAAAAAGTTTCCGTTCCAACCTCAAAAAATTGCTGTTGCAAAGGCCGCCTTAGTTGGATATCAACTCAAAGTACATACTAGTTGGCACAGGAATCACATAAAGTCTTATACTGATTCTATGAAGTTTTTTGTCATTGACGTGGAACTATAAAAGCCCCCAGTGCTTTGTGTTTTGGGTCAAGCGACACTTGTTGCCTGGACTATAAATTGGCCTCCAGTCTGCAACATTAATAGTTTTGACATCGAATAAACTGGAGTACTTGAATGAAAATCCTTACATTTCTCAACAGCTTGATACAATCCTATTAAATCAAGGGTCAATGAAACCCTGATGTGTATTTTACTTCATATAAAGAAAACAGGTTGATCTAATATTACACTGGATAAACCTGCTAATTGTTGGCCGCCCGTCAACAACTCAACAACTCATTCAGTTTTGGCTTGTGGACCAATCAAAAACTCACAGAACACTCCAGCCGAAGAGGAGGTCCATCAGTGGTGAAGGATGCTGACGTGATTGGGTCAGGGTGCTGTCCGTCATTCCACTGAGCCAGTAAGCAGTTGCTGTGAACGTGGACGCCACTCTTGTCCATGGCCGACATCACTGCTTTTGCCACCGTGGGGTCACAGAAACAGGAGTCTTGGCTGTCGCTGGGTGGGTGGACCATGTGGATTCTGGAGCCACTTATCCCCATGGCCAGCAGGGCCTCCACACAGCTGTACGCATCAATGCTGCCGCCGTACACCACAGTGTCCCCTAGAGGACAGGACAGATAATTCACTGAGATCAATGCATTGAACCGCTCTTTTGTAGCATTCTGGGATTTTCTCCCAAAGTGAAATTCTGGAGTCACCGTCTTCTAGTCACTTTCACATCGTGTTAAGTGAATAGCTAAATGCAACGCAAAGGAGAGAAGTCAATGTAGTTCAGTTCTGTTTGTATGCATTTGTGTGGCTTTGGATCGTAGGGTCACATGTTCGATTCCAGCAAGAAAAAATGTGTGTGGGAAAGTGAATTACCAGCACCCTCATCCATTGCTGAAGCACCCTTCAGCAAGACATCTAACCCCACATTGTACCTTATTCACTGTAAGTCGCTCTGGATAAGACTTGAATGTAATGAATTGCATTTGGTAATCGACTTGTACTGACTTTTACACAACATGGGCTGGAACATGGTAGGTACGTTTGTAAAACAGTCTTATTTTTTGTTTTATGTGTAAAGACCTTTTTTTTTTATGCTACTGCTGCCGTGTACTGCTATTTCCATCTTTATTAGTAGTTAAAAATGGCTATTTGTATATGTAGTTAGTAGTTATTAGTAGTTAAAAAATGGCTATTTGTATATGTAGTTAGTAGTTATTAGTAGTTAAAAAATGGCTATTTGTATATGTAGTTAGTAGTTATTAGTAGTTAAAAAATGGCTATTTGTATTCGTTTGGCTGCTGGCCGCAAGCACGTTCACAGTTGGCCATTTGGCTGTGAGCTCAAAAGACGGGTAAACTCGATCAACGGGATTTCGCTCGAGGGGATGTTTAACTCGTTGTCACGGTGAAAAAGAGCCTGGGTTTAAATGACTCTGGAATCTCGCTTTAAAATAAACCACTTTGAATGAATTTCTGAGTGGGCTGACAGCGTAGAGCAAAGCAAGTCATAAAAAATATACCTTCACTGAACAGGAAGGTAGACTTACAGGAATATTGGCCATCGTAGCTTTAACCTAAATCCAAACAATTATTATCTAAAGAGACATTTTGGCAAAATGAAATGAAACCAAACATACCACAAAAATACCACAACAACAACCACCAGAAAACTAACAAGCAGGAATGAGCAACTGGCTGGGTGCAATTGGCCAGGAATTGCAGGTGATTCAGCAGTGCCTCCTGACAAATATCTCTGATGTTATGAAACCAGGGGAGATCACTTAGCAACAGGCAGGCACTCAGCAAAGAGTCTGCTGGGCCTCATCTCCTCTAATCAGACACGAGTGTGTGGGGGGAGGGAGGTTAAGTAGTGTGTGTGTGTGTGTGTGTGTGTGTGTGTGTGTGTGTGTGTGTGAGTGAGTGTGTGTGTGTGGGTGTGTGTGTGTGTGTCCACATGTACATATGTGTGTGTGTGTGCGTAAAGGGGGTGGGGGTGGGGGGGGGGGGGAGACAGGGAGAGACAGAGAGAGAGAGTAAAAGAGGAAAAAGAGGGCGAGAGAGGAGGAGAGGAGTGCGTGTGTGTGTGTGTGTATGTAAGGGAGGGATGGGGGGGGGGGGCAGAGACAGGGAGAGACAGAGAGAGAGAGAGAGAGAGAGAGTAAAAGAGAAAAAAAAGGGTGAGAGAGGAGGAGAGGAGTGAGTGAGTGTGTGTGTGTGTGTGTGTGTGTGTGTAAGGGAGGGGGGGGGGGGGCAGAGACAGGGAGAGACAGAGAGAGAGAGAGAGAGAGAGTAAAAGAGGAAAAAGAGGGCGAGAGAGGAGGAGAGGAGTGAGTATGTGTGTGTGTATGTATGGGACAGAAACACTGAGAGAGAAAGAGAGAAACCATGATTGTATGCATGATGTTTTGTTGTTGTTTTATTAATTTAATTATGTTCTTTTTCCCTGACGCTGACTACAATGAGAACAACTGTTAAAATGAAAAACTCTTTGGCAATATAATATGTATTTTGTTATGTCAATAAAGCTCTATCCAACTGAATTGAATGATAGAGAGACAGAGGAGGGAGAGAAAGAGTGACAGAGAGAAAGAAAGGGAGATGCTTTCTTTTTTTTTAATGAGTGATATTGAGCTCAAGAATAAAAACAGAAACCCTTAAATGGCTGAATATATCTGTAGTAACATGATCAAATACCAAAAACAATGGCAATGGTGAAAAAGATGTTTTCCTGTAGATGAATGATTTTTTTACATGTTTTGAAGATGTTACTGTTTTTTCTACTTAATAATATAACACTGTTTGGTTTTATACCATTAAGCTCCTAATCACACGCTTGCCTGGATGAGAGGGCCGGGTTTGTGCTCTGTCCATGGTGCTGAAGAGCAACAGTTGTCCTGGTTAAACCAGTGACTGTGGTAAACAGGTGCCCTCTATTCAGCTTTTCCAGGAAGCTCCAAGGCTCATCTTCAAAGCCTTTTCAAGATAATCTCACAGTCATAATAGCTTTTTTTTCATACAGGAGTTCTGTACTTGTAACTCCATCAGAGACATGTGGATTTAGCATGAGAAATAATGTTTGTATTTTAAAAGCACACTGCATCATACAACAAATAAAACATTTACTAAAACATACTCCAGCTGACACTGACCTTGGGGTTGTTTATATGACAGCTGAGCAAATCGCTCCATCTAGCCTCCTGCAGACAAAACACAAGCTAGGGGCCGCTATTATTTCCGGGAAATTGACTAATCTCACAAATTGATATCCTCCCGCGTGCGCCTGCATAATTTGCATTTTCTCCTAATTGCTGGACATCCCTGATTGTTAGCGAAGGCTGTAATTAGCTAATATAATAGGGCTTAATCAGGCACGGATCGCTGGATCTCTCTCCCTTCTCTCTCCTCTTTGCTCTCTGCCTTCGGCCCACAGACTAATCCCTGGATCTGGGTAAATGGACGGAGGAGGCAGATGTATGAGCCTGTCTGTACGGGAGCGGGGAGCGATTTGACTCGGCCTAATTAGGCTCTAATGAGTCTGTGGCGGACGGGTGCGCGTTGGGCGAGATGAGTGCACACAGGAAACGGCAGAGAATGGGTGTGTTGGTAGTGGTTTGTCTGAGTGTGTCTTTTTGGGTGTGTGTGTTTGTGTGTGTGCGAGTGTGTTTCTGGGTTTGCTTGTGTGTGTGATGTCTGATTTATCCAGGCCATGGTAGTCTAAATAGCTACGTTGTATACAACTGGACTTGTTTTTGGGGCTTGAAGACGTTTTATCTTTCATCCAAAAGGCTTCTTCAGGTCTGACCTAATGATGGAGCACCAGGAGCTATGTCCAAAGATAGTAGATAGCCATGTGTGTGTGATGTTACTGCACATAATGCTGCTCTTCAAGCCCTCATGGGCTGTTTTTGTGTTGGCTTGTGAGAGTCAGTATGCATTTCTTTTTTTGTGCCTGTTTCTGTTTTGCTTTATTTTTTCATTGTTTTGTGTTCATGTGTATTTGTGTAAGTTTATTCAAAAATTCAAGTTCAAAAATCATTTCATTTTCAAATTCATGTCATTTTGTACAGAGGGTCTGGACCAGACATCGTCAGAACCAATTTCTTCCTGGAGGTGTGGACTCTGCTGAAGTTTAAAACAAGTGCCTCAGCCTTAAGCCTCAAGAGATTCCGGTCCAGACCCTCTGTACAAAATGAAATGAAGTACGAGGGGCGGGTTTACTGGGCTACTGCACTGCCAGACCCTCTGTACAAAATGAAATGAAGTATGAGGGGCGGGTTTACCGGGCTAGGAAATCACCTGTGTTAAGTGAAGAAATACATGGCAGGGTTTTTACTCCTCTGTCTGTCTGTGTTTGTAGTGTAGCTATGAACTACATACCCTGTTGTTCTATAAAACTGTCATTCAGCCAGGCGTAGGCGGCCTGGCAGTCCAGCTCATCGTTGAGGGTGAATAGGTTGGAGGGCACCAGTCCTGTGTACCTCTGCCTGGGCTGGGGAGGGACCTCACCATCAGGGGCCAGCTTGCTGATGTCCACTCCAGTTGGACAGGGGATCTGCAGGCAAGTGTCAATCAATCACACTCAAGTCCAGCTGACAGGTTGAAAAACTCATGGCAATTTTTTACATTTCTTTTTTTATATTAATGTATTTAGCAGACATTTTTAACACTGCAATAACAAAAACATGATTTTAAAATTACAATAAAATGGACACTGTAAACTAATGTTGCATTTGGTTAGTAGTTCATGATATCAGGAACCTGGAACTTTTTTGGTTAGAACTTAAAGACGCTAGGAAACTGGAACTGTTTTGGTTAGCATTTAAAGACGCTAGGAACCTGGAACTGTTCTCCGGTGCAGAGGATGAGGTGGTCATAAGGGACTCTCCTGCCTCCCGTTACCAGCACGTGCTTGGATGCCCGGTCGATGCCAACCATCTT
>CM050219.1:29212500-29230000 GCA_027475355.1 Coilia nasus | reverse complement strand
ACACACACATACTCACACATGCAAACACACACGCATGCACGTGCACACATGCACGCACACACGCACACACACACACACAAACACACAAACACACGCGCACGCACACACGCACACACACAAACACACGCGCACACACACACACACACACACACACACACACACACACACACACGCACACACACAGCCTCCTCCTTCCCCAGTGGCCTTTTGTTTCGTCATCTTTTTATCCCCCCCACCATCTCTTTCTCTCTTTTTTGTCTCCTGTGTGTATGTGTGTGTGTGTAGTGTTACCCTTCTGGGATTGCCCTCGGGAGTGTAAAAGGTCTCTTGTCATGTAAATGACTTTCCTTTGTGTGCGCCAGAGAAAGACATTATCTCCGTCCGTGCTGGGCCAGAAAAAAAAAGAAAAGGAAAAAATAGGAAGAAGTGAATGTGTGGTGAAAAGCAGAGAGAGAGACAGAGAGAGAGACTGTGTGTCAGGCCGGATCACCGATGTGATGACTGGCCCTGTATCAGGGACCTCCTGCAGGTCTGCCTGTGTACTGCTCAACAGGGCCTGATCCCCAGCGCCGCCTGTGAACATCTCCATGGGTAGGGGGTGGTGGTGGTGGGCTGGGATGGGAAGCTACGTCTTTATCTGCTGAGGTGAACACAGGTGATAGGATAATGGGGAATGTGACTGTAGGAAAAGACGCAGACAAAAGGGTGCCTGAATGCTGAGGTGACAGGTGTGAGGGTGTACTGAAGATTCTCACACGATGGGGCATACACACATCACCAGTGACACGATGGGGCATACACACATCACATACACACATCACATACACACATCACATACACACATCACATACACACATCACATACACACATCACATACACACGATGGGGCATACACACATCACATACACACATCACATACACACATCACATACACACATCACATACACACATCACATACACACATCACATACACACATCACATACACACATCACATACACACATCACCAGTGAAGTGTGTGCACAAAGCAATGTGCAATGCTCAGCTTTCCCTTTCATGCCCCCTTCACTGCGTATTTCTTTATTATTATTTATTGTGCCCTTCTATATACCCCCTCCCTCCCCTGTTCTCTTTGCTCTTTTTTTGGGCACTTTGTACTCTGTACCTTGTGTACTTGACACTTGATACTTTTGTCTCGCACGTTAGTGGACTTGCTGCTTAATTTTGTTGTATATTGTTGTTCTATGAAAATAAAAAGTTTTGAAGTCTTGAAGTGTGTGCTGGACCCAAGGCAGTGCCAACATAGCAGGATGGCGTCAGAATAATATCGCCAAGCCTCATTTTTGTATTTTGTAGCAGCACTCTGTCAGGCAACTCTCCTAAGGTTTCGGCTTGCCTCAACCAAACGTTTGGTCCCCAGTAAGTCCAATGGTTTTAAAGTTCACACAAAGCATCCATACACCAGGAAGTAAACATATGCCTTATGGAGGGTAGCCAGACTCTTCACACGAAGAGAAACAAAAGGCGTAATGCAAACATAAGACAAACAGAGGTGAAGATTCCCGCCTCAGAAGGTAGACACTCTCCCATGTATTCCTTTCGCACAGATGATTTCACTAATTAGCTCATCAACCTTACGGATGATTTGTCTGCTCATCAGGATCAGCTGGTTCCAAAGAAAAGTTTGGCTCAAATACGGCTTTCTGAAGCCGAGGCCTCAAAATTAAAAATTACACACTATGGTGTGCATACGAAGTTTGGGTTAGGGTTAGGGCTCATTCACATCAAACACTCTCTGTATACAGCGCGTAGACAGCAAGTGCCCATTTTCTGTCCGTATTCGTTTAGAAAGCATGTTAACAAATTAGACTAATCACACCGCACGTGTCATCTGAGCGTATTCTGTCACACAGACACACATATTGTACACGGTTACGTGCTGTACACGCTCAAGTCGGTGTGAATGAGCCCTTAGGGTTAGGTGTGGCAGAGAATACTAACAACACACACACACACACAAACACACACAATCCTCAGCATCTCTTGATATTTGTCAACAGGAAGCAGCTGATTATGGGTTTGATGATCCTGGTCTCCAAGCATGTATTGTGCACAGTTATGCTTGACTCCTAAGTCCAATCTCAGCACACATCCTGCTCCCCCTTATCTCCGAAACAGAGGACGGACTCTTCCATCCCACTGACCCCAGTGTGATAAGTTAATCACCCGCCCGGCCGTCACCCGAGGGCGAGGTTAGCCCCTGTGAGACAACCCCCCACCCCGCCCCATCTTGCCGGGGGGCGGGCGGGTGGACATGACCAAATTACGGGGCCGTGCGTATACCCTCCCACCCACCCAGGAGCGGGCCCCTTATCAGTGGCTGACAGACGGCCATTGTGGCCCGGGCCCCTGACCACCAGAGCGGCCCCATGCATCTTATCTGTCTGCGCTCGTTTCCCTGCCGTGACCCCACGTCCCACAGAGTGATGGAGTGGAGGGGGGTGGGCAGGGGTTGAGGGTGAGGGTGAGGGTAGGGCTGGGATAAATAGAGACAGAAAGAAAGAGAAAGAGAGAGAGAGAGAGAGAGAGAGAGAGAGAGAGAGAGAGAGAGAGAGAAAGAGAGAGAGAGAGAGAGGGAGAGAGATGGAGAGAGAGAGAGAGAGAGAGATGCCTTGTTTACTGTGTTGTGAGAGAGAGAGAGAGAGAGAGATGCCTTGTTTACTGTGTTGTGAGAGAGAGAGAGATGCCTTGTTTACCGTGTTCTGCACACACTACTTATACTTTGTACAAGTAGAAATGCTTTGGCAATGCAATGTGTATTTGTGTCATGCCAATAAAGCTCTATTGAACTGAAATTGAATAGAGAGAGAGGGAGAAAGAGAGAGAAAGAGAGAAAGAGAGAGAGAGAGAGAGAGAGAGAGAAAGAGAGAGAGAGAGAGAGAAATTGTGTGTGTGTATAAAAGTGATGGAGTGAAAGGGATGGGCAGAGGTTGAGGGTGAGGTGGGGAAGGGTGGGAGTGGGTAGAGAAAAAAAGAGAGAGAGAGACTGAGAGAGAGACAGAGAGAGAAAGATGTGTGTGTCTCTATGTGTACAAGAGTGATGGAGTTAAGGGGGGCGAGCAGAGGTTGAGGGTGGGGGATAGGGTTGGGGTGGGGTTGGGTTGGGCAGGGTAGACAGAAAGAAAGAGAAAGAGAGAACGAGAAAGAGAGAGAGAGGGAGGGAGAGGGGGGAAGAAAGATGGGTGGGGGTCTGGGGAGTACTGAGGTGGGGTAGGAGGTGGCAGGGGGTGGCGGCTGAACTTTGGTCCCCCTGAACCTGTGGAGATCTATAGGGACAGCCGTTTGGACTTGGCTGATAAGAGTACCCAGTGGGATGTTTGGGTGCCTGTTAGTGTGTGTGTGTGTGTGTGTGAGAGAGAGAGAAAGGGAGACACTCCCCCCTACTCTAAACCATCCATCACTGTTTCTGGGCAGGCCTGTCCCCAGCTTTAGTGGCTTCAGTGGACGCTAACTGCCTCATTAGTCACATCATTAGTGACAGCATGCACAGATTGGTGCAGCGCGGAGCTGACAGGAGAACAGTGGTGCCCCACGCTAATTAAAGGAACAGCAGCACCGACTGCGCCATGCACCACACCTCAGGTCAGTAGCAGCTGTGCGCCATGCACCACACCTCAGGTCAGTAGCAGCTGTGCGCCTGCCACTACGTCTCTCTCTGTCTCTCCCTCTCTCTTGTTCTCTCTCTCTGTGTCTCTCTGTCTCTCTCTCGGTCTCTCTCTCTCTCTCTGTCTCTCTCTCTCTCTCTGTCTCTCTCTCTCTCTCTGTGTCTCTCTCTGTGTTGGTGTCTCTCTGTATCTCTCTCTGTGTGTCTCTCTCTGTGTCTCTTTGTCTCTCTCTCTGCCTCTCTCTCTGTCTTGGTGCCTCTGTCTCTCTCTCTCTGCCTCTCTTTCTCTGGGTCTCGCTGCCTCTCTCTCTATCTCTCTCTTCCTTTCTCTGTGTGTCTCTCTGTTTCCCTCTCTCCTTAGACTGCGTCACTATCTCAATTTGTTTTTCTAATTTTGCATCTTCTGTGAATTACCCTGATTGAGTTTCACATTTAGAGACCTTCACCGTATAATAGCACTAATTAAAGAGTAAATAAAAAAACACATGGACAAAATTAAACATCTCATGAATCCCAATACAGGTCTACTAGCTACAGTGGTTATTAAATGTGATCGCTGCTAATAATGTTTGTTTTGGTTTTGTTTTGATGATGTTAGGACTATTTGTCTTGGTGTGTTAGCAGGCTGCGTGTGCCCCATCGTGGATGGTAGCCAGTGGCTCTCATCAGGCTTAAGGCTAAGGGCCCTGCGGAGTAGGCTCCTTCTCTCGCCCCGTCTGTGGAGTGGGACACGCCCTAACGATGCTGCTCCAGACGCCACCTCTCTGTGCGGCCCACACTGCGATCTGTCAGTGTCACACTTCCATGTCCTACTGGGGCGGACACACTCCACAGATCTCGCCACAGCCCCATGTCACTCTCACTTCAGCTCAAAGTGTGCCTTCTCTCTCTCTCTCTCTGTCTCTCTCTCTGTCCGATGCTCAAACGTCTGTTTTTCCCCTCACTGCTATGGTCTCTTTGACCCCCCCTTTCTCCTGCCCCCAGTTGCCATGTTGATTCCTCCTCCTCCTCCTCCTCCTCCTCTTTCCCTCAGCTCCTTTCTCTTTTTTATTGCTGCCTCCCTCCCTCCCTCTCTCCCTCCCTCTTTTTCCTCCTCTGTCTCTCGCAGGTCCAGACTTACAAAAAAAATTGCCCATGTTGCCAGGCAGTTATCGGCTTTCGGGCGAACAAGAGCGGAGGTGTGGGGGTGTTGTTTGCTGGAACAGTTAATCTCTGAAAGGACATCGCAACACAAACACAGAGCTCTGCTCCACTGGGCCGAAATAACTCCTGTCAGTCCCAAAAAAAAAAGACGGCTCCTTTTCAAGTACAGACAGAAAAAAAAAAAATATATATATTTTTTTTTTTACTTAAAGTAAAAGTGTAAATTTCTGTTATTTGTTGTGAAACAAGCCCAATACAGACAGACAGACAGACTTTCACATCAGCAGAACTAGAGCAGCAGGACTGTATGTAATGTTTGAAATAATGCGTGCAGTTCAGCTCTATAGCACTCGTAGGAAAAATCCACAAAAAGAGTTCCAACATAAAACCATGGATATTTTTCTTGATGATTTTTAACCTAAAAGAGGAACCTTGTGAAGAAATGCAGAGGGTCAAAGCTGAACTTCTGTTTCAGGAACAACCCCTGTTGTTTCCTTAGAAAAAAAGACTATATTCATTGTGGCTATCTTTATGTTAAACTGTTTATGGAGAAGGGACGTCATGAATTCACTGGCTAAATACTGTAAAGACTGCTGACATTATAGTTTCTATGGAAACATACAATGTAACAGATAAGCTTTAAAGGGGCTAGTCTTTAACCTCATCATGTTTATCAGAAAGAATATTATTTTTTGTCAATAGTTGTTTTTTTAATCTATTCCATCACAGCCTCTCAGTTGACATTATTTGCACAGTATTGGTAAACACTACCTCTACTACTGTTTGTGTGATGATTTTTAGATATTATGTTGTTCTAGACTGAATGCATCTATTTATCTTACCTTACATTTTTCATCTTAGTCACTAATTGACATGATTTGTCCTTGGCTGTCTTGTTATTTAATAATCTATTTCAAACTACTACGTTTTTACTGATGAAGGACATTACTAATACCTACCTTAGGAAGCAGCAATCAGAGAATTTTAAAAGGGGGCAAAGTACGACAGCAGAGTAATGTTTTAGACACAAAGACACACTAATTGCCTCTGGGCGGCATGCATGTTGAAGTGAGTGGCAGATTGCAACAGGAGGCTATAAGGTCATATTTCAGGCAATCACAGCCCCCTCCAACAAATTCCACTGGCTCCTCCCCCCTCGTTGAAATCATTTCTCCAATGATGCACTTGTTTTTTCTTTTCTTTTTTTTTTCTTTTCTGCCTAATCCACTTGTGAAACGACGGAACTGTGGTTTGCGAGAGGAATTGCATTAGTGGCAGTATATTTAGCTGGCTGTAAATGCATCTCTTGTCCAAGTTTGACTGAGAGATTATTCTGTGATGTGAAACAGGGCCAGATATTTAAGGCCGGTGCAAACTGAAGATGATACGGAATCGCAGTGTGAAAAGTGCACAGACGTCATGCCACATCAGAGGTGTGAATGCCAGGTCCAGAAAATAAAATCCCTACCGTGTATTTCTTCTGCCTGTGGCCCTAACACAGGTGATTTCCCCCTTCAGCCGATCTACCTGTGCTCGTTAGGATCAGCAGGTTTAAAACACGGTTGGATCAAATACAGGGCAGGGATTTTACTTCCTGGAGCTGTGTTGACACCTGTGTCACACAGGGCCACATATTTACTTACCAAAAAACGAACGCCTCCAGGAAGGACAGGCCTGTGTCCGATGCTCCCACGACCACGATCTGGGCGTTGATGGTGACTTTTGGTTCCATCGTCAGCTTTCGACTGAAGTGGTTGAGTGCATATGGTGGCTAGATCCAAAATACAGACAGAAAAAAACTGTTAGGATAGATAGATAGACAGACAGACAGACAGACAGACAGACAGACAGACAGACAGACAGACAGACAGACAGACAGACAGACAGACAGATAGATAGATAGATAGATAGATAGATAGATAGATAGATAGATAGATAGATAGATAGATAGATAGATAGATAGAAAGGTTCAAAGAACCATATTCATCACAAGGTATTTACTTTGCTGCAGTTTGTACAAGCATCACTGCAGCGCCTACTCTGAAAACCCCTTTGGCGTAGCCCACTAGCTCTTAATCATTTATTTGGGCTCTAAAGCCTTGGCCAAAGACAATTACTACATTCCTTAAAGCGGTGCTTCTGATTATGCCTCACGGAGAGCTTTTTCTCCTTTTGCTTTTTACCGTCTGTCGGCTCCCTTTGAATAAAAACGGGGCCGAGAGTAGAGAGCAGAGCCCGAGATTTTTCGCCGAGCACTTAACAGCCAAAATGTACCACCGCTCACTTAAAAGAGAAATGAAAGAAACTTACATTTGGGGAATGCTGCAGCATTGTAACTGCGAGCAAGGGAAGAAAACAGAAAATGGAAATTTCCTTTAATCTCTGATGGGGTCTGCATTACGTGTTGAGACTGATTGAGAGAGAGAGAGAGAGAGAGAGAGAGAGAGTGTGCTGGTGCCAGCCGTCCCCCCCCCTTACAACCCCAAACCCCCCTACTCTAAATCCCTCCAAAAAGGCAAAAATCATTTTACGGAGCGAGCCTGAGCTTCTGAGAATGTAACACATCGAAATTTCCAAATGTGTGAGCATTTCCGACCCTCGTACCGCTTGTACTGTGGGGGGGGGGGGGGGGGTGGCAGAGAGAAATTAATGAGGGAACACGCTGCTCGCCTACCCCCGAACGCGCTCGAACTCTCGTTCGGCAGCTGCCACGTTTGGCTGATAATCTCTCCCAGAGCTCGCTGCTCTAATTGCTCCTTGAGTGTTAATAATTGGCCGGGTAGCTTCCACCACCGTACACCTTTGGCTGATGGAAAATGGCCGCCCTTTTACAGGAGAAAAAGACCCGGGCATCTGGAGGCAGATCTGATCTGGGCTCGCGTCTAATCACCTCATAATGTTCCCCTCGACAGAGTTACTACGTCAGCACACCCCTGTGTTTGCTCTGCGTGTGCTCCACTTAGACGGAAGGGGGGCCATCTTTGCATAATCTAATACAGGAACTCTGTTTGTGTAGTGCTTACAAAAGGCTCACAAGTCACCAACATCTCTGTGTAGATTCTTATTCATCCAGGTGATGATAGTCAAAGGAGCTAAGTTGTAAACAACTGGACTTCTTTTTCAACAACCCTAATTGTGCATTCAGACCAAGAGCGAATAAAGCCATAAAGCGCCTGAAGACATCTTCTTGATAGCTCATGTTGCTCATTTCGCTTTATGATGTGAAACATCAGAATGTTCAATTCTACTTTTTAATGTGAAGGATGTTAGTAAATCTACACGTTATAATTGGCTACCGGCAAACCGTCTGACCCCTGACAGGATGCGCTTCATTTTACACTCTTCACGTCATCATTTAGTCCACGCTGACCACCAAATGTTCCAACATGGTGGCCTGAGGCAGTGAAAGTATATCTTAAACTAAAAGTAAGAACTGTAATGTAAGAATGTAAGAACTTAACTTCCTCACAAAGGATCTATTGTTATTTATTTATACTTTGTGCTTCTTTGGATGTATGGTCATTGGTCTTTGAAAGAGCAACAGTCTTTCCTTAACACATACAGTACGTATATGAAAAACAGTGCTAGTGTAGTGAACATAACTTTTGCAATCCACATGATCACAATGGACTGTGTGACACCTATCTAACCCTTCAGAAAATTATGATGAGGATATCTGGATGCCACAGCTAGCAACTTGTATGAGAACTACAACAGCATAAGGTCTAAAGATGATGATACACTGGGCTTTTTGAGCAATGTTGCCGGGCAACTATATGAACAGATGTCACTTGGGCACTTTATGACTCATATTAGGCAACAGGTTTTTATTAGGTAAACTTAGACCAGCAGCTAGCAAGTTTAGGTGACCATCCCATCTCAAAATTAGGAGCCAATCATGTTGTTGCCCAGCAACATTGCTAAAAACGCGGCCCTGTGTATCATCACCTTAGGGCTGCTAGTTAGGAGGTAAACATGACTTTTGTGATCCACAGTGGACTGTATGACACCTGAAGACCCAGGCTGCGGTAGCCTAGGGACTGCCGTGGTGGCAGCGGAGACGCGTGACCTTTGCAGGGTCTGTAATGGCCCTGAGCCTGACACGGTCAGCCCCCCTTCGGCCGTAACACGATCCACTGTTGACAAGAGAGGGGACAGGTGCTTTAAACATGATTACTGCATCCGTGCCCAACACGGGGCTTAGAGGCCCACAGACGAGAGAGAGAGAGAGAAAGCGAGGGAGCGAGGGACGGAGGGAGGGAGGGAGAGAGAGAGGGAGGAATGGAAGGGAAAACAAAGACACCAGACGGTTCTCTTATCTGCACAGCAACCTGCAAAGCTGTGGTTGCCGCGATACTGAGCAGTGCCTGGAAATGGGTGCTGAGTGAAAGAGAATATGCGGCAGGTGTGTACCTGCTGGCAGGTTCGTGCACAGAGCTACAGAGCTACACATGTACGTTTTGATTATTCATTCGGAATGACTAATACTGGTTAAATCAATACAGAAATGAACTTGTTATGTTACCCATGACATTGCAAGAAATGTGCGAGTAGTGAATTAATAAATAGAAGGACCAAATAACTATAGACTCTGAACGGTACAGATGTAACTACATTCAGCCTTACGCAGACACATTCATGCAGAACACATAACAGACACAGAAAAATATTCTTGCACACACAAAGAACCAAATCCGTCGTCCGAACGTCCAACAATTGTTATGTCACTGTGCCCAAAAAAAACAATGACACAGATTGTCACGTCGAGTTCAAAAGCGGCTATGCATATGCAGAGATGCTCTCCCCACGGACGCAACCCCCCAAAGTAATGTGGGCACAGCGTGATTTATGTGACAACACGACGCAGCAGCAAACAACACCTCCCTCGTCAGTCTGTGCCCATTAGCCTTGTTTGTGCTGCTTCGCTTCAGGGTGTCCATGCCACAGGTGGAGATCCTCGGCTTCGGAAAGTACAAACCACGCCACATATTACTGCCTTACAAAGCCAAAAGGCAGTAATTGCATATTTTGTCAGATTGGGTTTGGAATGGAAATTGACTTTATAAGACCTCCTTTGTCTTGTGACCAGATAATTCTAATGAGCACAGGAGTTATAAGACTGTTAGATCAGGTAATTAGTAAAATCATCTGGGTTAAGTGGAAAGGCAGAAGGAATCCATGGATTTTTTTTTGAAGCTGGGATCTCCTCTGGTCGGCTATAACTGCATAATTTGTCAAATTTGATTTAGACTGGAAATTGACTTTGTAAGACCTCCTATGTCTTGTGACTAAATCTGTAGCTTCTTCCAATCAAGAAAGAACATAAAAGCATCATGGGCAGTGTGACAACTTTAAAGGCATTTTGCTCAGTTTCTGTGTTCATGTAGTTACTGCACTTTGCCTTTGTAAGGCAAATTTGATCCAACCATTAGCTGAACCAGCTGATCTTAATGAGCACACATATCATCAGACAGATAGATCAGCTAATTAGTTAAATCACCTGTGTTGTGGACAGGTAGAAGGAATCAATGGCAGGGTTTTTACTCTCTGAAGCCGGAATCTCCCCCTGTGATTGGTGCTCGGCTCCTGGTGTGGGGAATCTCCCCCTGTGATTGGTGCTCGGCTCCTGCTGTGAGGAATCTCCCCCTGTGATTGGTGCTCGTCTCCTGGTGTGGGGACCAGCGGGGTTGAAATACGGAGACATCACAGCAAACATGAGGATAGATAAACTGATGGATGGGTGGATGGATAAACTGATGGATGGGTGGATGGATGGATGGATGGAGGGATAGATAAACTGATGGATGGGTGGATGGATGGATGGATGGAGGGATAGATGGGGCAGTGGGGTGGCTGGAGGTGAAGTGTGTGAAGTACATGTGTATGTGTGTGTGTGTGTGTGTGTGTATGTGTATGTGTGTGTGTGTGTGTGTATGTTGTATGACAGGAGACAAATGGAAGGGTGGATAAACAGGTGAAGTAGGTAGGTGGTTGGTGGAGGTTAACTGAGTGTGTATGGAAAATATGTGTGTGTGTGTGTGTGTGTGCTTGTGTGTGTTTGTATGACAGGAGACATATGGATAAACAGGTGAAGTAGGTAGGTGGTTGGTGGAGGTTAAAGGAGAACTTCGGTGTAAAATGAAAATTGGCATGTTAAAACATCATACCGAGTTGGTATGTGTACTGAGGAGCAAAATTGATTTAGCCTGTTGCATTCGGAGTTTAACTATTTTTTATCGTTTGTCCCAGAAGGCTAACAATGGAAGTGGTAGGTGCCATAGATGAAGCATGATGACTACGCTATTTTTAAACCATTAAAACAGCTCGAAGAAACTCCACACTCCATCGGTAGTACAACAAAGGCCCTGCTGGGCCTTGCTGTAGTTTCTCATCGCCGCCATGATGAAAGTCCAAACATGTCAATTGTACCACCTCTCCTCCTATTCTTCCTGCTGGTTCGTGTTCGTCAATCGACTGGTGCGGACGTTCATCATGGCGGCGACGAGAAACTACAGCAAGGTACTGCTTGTCAAAACTGTTTTATTAATAAATGTTGTGTACACTTACAAAGTTCTCAGTGCCTCGTTTTTAATGTCAGGGACTTTGTTGTACTACCGATGGAGTGTGGAGTTTCTTCGAGCTGTTTTAATGGTTTAAAAATAGCGTAGTCATCATGCTTCGTCTATGGCACCTACCACTTCCATTGTTAGCCTTCTGGGACAAACGATAAAAAATAGTTAAACTCCGAATGCAACAGGCTAAATCAATTTTGCTCCTCAGTACACATACCAACTCGGTATGATGTTTTAACATGCCAATTTTCATTTTACACCGAAGTTCTCCTTTAAATGAGTGTGTATGGAATATATGTGTGTGTGTGTATGTGTGTGTGTGTGTGCTTGTGTGTGGTTGTATGACAGGAGACACATGGATAAAGAGGTGAAGTGGGTAGGTGGTTGGTGGAGGTTAACTGAGTGTGTATGGAATATGTGTGTGTGTGTGTGTGTGTGTGTGTGTGTGTGTGTGTGTGTGTGTGTGTGTGTGTTTGTATGTGTGTGTATGTGTGTGTGTGTGTGTGTGTGTGTGGTGTATCTGCGTGGGTTGCAGGTGAACAGGTGTCGGTGTGGCACGATGCGGGCCAGTGTGTGCCGTTAGCTGTTGCTGTCTGAGCCGCGTGCGCGCGTGGGCGGGTGTCCGTGTCTGTTTTACCTGTCAAACAGCAGCGGTAAACATCCCCCCCCCCCCCCCGCCATCTGTGCCCACCGCCATCTGCCACACAAACACAGGCTGTTAAATAACCCGGGGGCTCTTCTGGGGGGTCATAAACAAGCGCCGCGACCCTCTCGTTTGGATCGGCATCATTGGAAGGTGTTATTCTGACACACCGAAACATGTTGTGGTGGTGGTGGTGGTGATGGTGATGTGGGGGGGGGGGTGGGGTGACATGGTGGAGGTGTGGAGGTGTGGGTGGGTGCTTAATTATTAATTGGGGAAGGGTGGTGCATCAGATGAATTATTGGAAAAAAAAAAAAACAGGAATAAAAAAGAAAGCAAACACTTAGTTGCTGAGCGGTTTAAGCATATGGCCTTAATGTTCAACTACGAAACTGTGCCACCTTGTGGAGAAACTCTAACACCACATGCGGACAGATGCCATTCGGTTCAGCGTCACAATGTACATGCCAGTGATTTTTGTTCACAAGACGTTCACAAGATGTTAAAGTATTAATAACCTGATGAAGGATTAAAATATTGTGTGTTCAGTAAATAAGTTGCCTGTGAAAGGGATAGTGTGTGAAAGTTACTAGATCCTGGACAGTATGAGGTCTATATCTATAAGTCTATAGTTTTACAGTCTTCCTTTTGCACCGTACACCACTGACAGACCAAACACGGCCATGCTGTGCCCAGTTCATCTCTCCAAGGGCAATCTCCAGGGTTAGTCCATGTGTTACCCATCCAAACCACTTATGTCTCCACTCATCCATTTCTCCCTCTCTCTATCGCTCTCTTTCACTCCCTTCCTCCCTCCCTTTCTTTCTCTCTCCATCGTTCTGTCTTTCACTCCCTCCCTCTCCCTCTCTCTCCTCCATCTCTCTCACTCTCTCTCGCAATCTTTCTCCCTCCCTCTCCCTCTCTCTCACTCCTCTCTTTCTTTCTCCCTCTCGATCCATCTCTCACTTTCCCTATCCCTCTCCTCATGTCTCTCACTCCATCTTCTATCTCTCTCTCTCTCTCTCTCTCTTGATCCATCTCTCACTCTCCCTATCCCTCTCCTCATTTCTCTCACTCCATCTTCTCTCTCTCTCTCTCTCTCTCTCTCTCTCTCTCTCTCTGACTGTCTGTCTGTCTCCCAGTCACTCTCTCCCCTCTCACCCGTCTCTCTCCCCCCCCTGACTGCCGTATGTTTGCCCAGCATGACTGGCAGCGCCCACTCCTCTCCTCTCTCTCCTCTCCTCTTTTCTCTCTCTCGGCGGCGCCTGCTTTCTCACCTGCTCCTTGGTGATGTGCTGTGACGGCGCGTTCATGCCAAGCTCCTCCAGAGAGAGGACGATCTGCCGGCGCGGGCGCACGGGCACCATGTAGTTCAGCGCCGCCGTGAGGTAGTGGCCACAGGAATTCTGGAACACATACGGGGCGGGCAGGGGGGTGTTAAGGCTCGTTCACACAGAGAACTTTAACTACAACTATAAGTATGACTATATTCACACATAGGACTATGCTAGAATTGGGATGGAGGCCCAAAATAGTTTTGTTTCAGGGGGCGCACAAGTTGTAGAGGTGCCCCTGGCTATAGCCATGAATAGCAGCTTCTAGCTAGCCACACTGGAAACATGGCCCGGTACTGGATTTTAGACAGACCCTTTAGCCTGGGTGTTACATTTATTACCTCTGTCAGTGGAGGTTATGTAATCATCTGCGTTCGTGAGTCTGTGTGTTTGTTTGTTTGTTAGTCAGCAACATAACTTAAAAAGTTATGGATGGATTTTGAATAAATATTTAGTGTAGTTCAAAAATGGGTTAACTTAAAAGTGATTAGATTTTGGTGGTGATCTGAGGTGCCCTGGCGGAAGTCTGCGCTCTCTGAGTGCTTTTGTAGCCTTTACTGTAGCGAGTGGCGCTACTCACATATCAACTATTAGGATAATGACATGCTGAACGATATCATTGGGATCACTTTCTGAGCCATTTTTTGAACTATAAAACACTATTGGCCAATCAGAATACTTTAGAATTTACACAAAGCCACATTCTATTAGTCCTTTAAATTGTGACGAGAATGTTGCCATTAAAAAGTCGTTATTCAGTGTGAACGCTTATATCATTGCTTTTGTAGCTGTTGTTACCGTTGTATGGCTTGGTGTAAACGGACCTTTAGATAAAGATGCATCAATATATGAAGCATTTTACAGGCTTTATTTTGTGTTCTTCCTCAATACTAGCTAGAGGTGGGTAATAATGGAGGACATGAGGAGTGGAGGGATTAGATTTGCGTTACCAACACGTTACATTTATCAATATACAATGTGTTTTACAGGCTTGATCTCTCTGTCAGTACACTTCTGTACACTGTAGACAACCACTTAACATTCGAGTAACAGTGGACAGAGCTGGAGATCCTGGCTTCAGAAAGTAAAAACCCTGCCACATATTTGACCCAAACATTTTCTGAACCAGCTGATACTAATAAATCATCAAACAGGTAGATCAGCGAATTAGTGAAATCACCTGTGTTGAGTGCACAGGCAGAAGAAGTCTACAGTCCTCCTTTTGTAAGTCGCTTTGGATAAAGGAATCTGCTAAGTGTAATGTAATGTAAAACATGGCAGGATTTTTACTTTCTGAAGCTGCGATCTTCACCTCTGACAGCGAACAGCATTTGCAGGCACATTCCTGCACTCCTGTTGTTTATCTGATCGACAGATTGCATTCTAATGACATCAGACTGTGTTCCATAACGGTGCCATGTAGGGCAAAGAGGGCCAACCTGTCACAAGGTTTATAGTGCAAAAATATTTACATGCTAACCAGGGTTAGCAATGTGTGATCTCTGGAGGTTAAGTCCATTCTGCAGGCACTCTCTCTCTCTCTCACCCTCTCTCTCTCTCACCCTCTCTCTCTCTCTCCCTCTCTCTCTCCCTCTCTCTCTCTCTCTCCCTCTCTCTCTCACCCTCTCTCTCTTTCTCTCTCATTGCCTTCTATCCCCACTCCCTCTTCCAGTCTGTTAGTTTCCCATAAGTCTATTTGCACCTTATCATCTCTCAATCTGGCACATATTTGTACATGGTAATTAGCAGATGAGGCGAGGAAGCTTTGATGCTGTGTGAGAGAGAGAGAGAACCGAGCTGAGAGATGCGATGCGATGCGGTGCGGTGCGGTGTGGTGCGAGCATCTCATGGCTTCACGGCAACGCGGCACCTCCTAAGCCCAACAACACCTGCTACCTCCCCAATACACAGAGGAAGAGAGAGAGAGAGAGAGAGAGGGGAGAGAGAGAGAGAGAGAGAGAGAGAGAGAGAGAGAGAGAGGGAGAGAGGGAGACAGAGACAGAAGAAGAGAGAGAGAAAGAGAGTGAGAGACAGAAAGAGAGAGAGAGAGACAGAAGAAGGGAGGGAGAAAGAGAGAGACAGAGAGAGGAAAACAGAGGCAGAGGAATGGAGAAAGAAAAAGACAGAGAGAGAGGATGGGAGAGAAAGAGAGAGAGAGAGATAGAGAGAGAGAAAAGGTGAGAGATCCCCACATGGTGGGAGAGGTGTTATTGAGTGGGCACTGAGAAGGAGAGAGATAGAGGGAAAGAGAGAGAAAGAGAGCTTTTGTGGAGAGGGGGAGACAGAAAGAGAGAGAGAAAAGAGAGGGAGGGAGAGAGGGGAGAGGGCCAGAGAGAAAGAGAGAGAGAAAGGCGTGGGGGGTGGGAGGGAGAGGTGTACTGAGATAATGAGGTGTGGATGGAATTATCCCAACTGAGTGAAGAGCGGTGGGAGAGGGAGAGAGGGAGAGACGGAGAGAGGGGAGAGAGGGAGAGAGGGAGAGAGGGAGAGAGGGGAGAGAGGAAGAGAGTGGACAGGGGAGAGGGAGAGAGGGGAGAGAGGGAGAGAGGGAGATACAAGAGAAAAGAAGATGGTGGCAGAGAGTAATGTGCCCATATGTGTGTAATAGAGCTGAACTCTAAGAGAGAAATTGATCAAGGAAAGGAAATACACCTAGAATTGTCTGCATTTGGAAATGGCGACATGATGTAAACATTGTTAATGTTGCCCGACCAAGCATGATGTGGTGTGACTCTGGGTGTGTGAATGTGCAGCATGAGAAAGACAGAACAGACATGGGGTATGGGCTGAGGTGTCAAATCCTGGCAAACTAAACATCTTCTCTTCTACATCTAACCTTTTTCAATTTTCCAAATGTATGAGGGCCTCTAGCACTGTGGCATCTGTCTCCTGGATTATAAGTTGTCCCTTAGTGTGAGGGAGACAGGGCTAAAGAGACAGAGGCTGGGTAGGGTATTTGTTTACTTTCCTCAAGCCTGGAATGACACCTCTATCCAGAATGCATTTACATTACTTTACACTTACATTTTACACTTAGCTGACGCTCTTATCCAGAGTCCAGAGACTTACAGTTATTCAGGGACAGGGTTTCAGTTACAGTCCCTGGAGCAATGTGGGGCCTTGCTCAAGGGCACTTCAGCCATCGATGAGGATGCAGGAGAGCACTGGTTGTTTACTCCCCCACCCACATTCTTTTTACCGGTATGGTATTTGACCCTGCAACCCTCTGATCCCAAGACCAACTCTCTAACCACTAGGCCACAGCTGCCCCATATCTGAATCTAGGGCTCACCCTCTGCTGGTGGACTGGGGGGTATATGGGGTAGTAGAGGCAGGACTTGTGGGCCAGTCGCAGCGCCTCCTTGAGGAAGTGCCTGGCGTAGTGCTGGAAGGTGAGGTTGAGGGCGAAGTGGCTGAGCTGGCTGTGCTCCTCGCGCCGGTGGTAGCTGAAGTAAATAAAGTTCTCGATGTTGTAATGTGCTCTGATGTACTCTATATCCTGAAAGGACAGAAAAGTCAAAACAAGTGCAATCAGAGATGGCAACCTGGTCCCCCGTGTGGACGGACAGGGTCATTGCAATACAGGCAGACTGACTCACTGACAGACACACACATACACACAGCATCATTGCAATACCTGGTCAATCCCCTCCGGGGGACCAGGTAACAAAGGAGGGTGGGGATGTTGTGATGTTGAACAAAAGGGGTAATAACCCAAAACTTAGAGAGTGTTAAGTTCTATATTTATAAAATTTATAAAAATTATTAAAAAAAAGAGACAGAGATTATATCAGGGAGAGTCATCAGGGAATTCCTAGCATTAGCTGATGAAAAATAGTGATCATTTTGGACATTCTTTGGATAGCTGCTTACATTGTTTCCAAATTAGAAGACAGAATAGTCTACTAAATGGTAATTTTTGTAATTTCAATGACAATAGTGTGTCACACATGAAAAAATATTCAGTAGTGTTCACCTGCTCGTCTTTGATAATCAACACTCCAACAATCTGCTTCTCAACCTCTGCTACCACTGCAAGCAAAGGAGTTCCATCCTGAAAAAGATTTTGGGAGGGGAAAAAGACAACAAGAGAATGAGAGAGGGAGAGAAACATGGAGAGGGGAAGAGAGAGGGCAGGATAGAGT
>CM050219.1:29147500-29210000 GCA_027475355.1 Coilia nasus | reverse complement strand
TCTTATAAACAAATAAAATGTCTGCATGTAAAAAGATGATGTGCTTATTGACTCTATTAAGATCAGCAAGGAGAAGAGATCAAAGTCAAAGTCAGTTTTATTTGTCAATTTCTTCACATGTACTTGACATACAAAGGAATCGAAATTACGTTTCTCACTATCCTATGCGTTTACATAGACAACAACAACAACAACACTCTACCTAGTGTTGCTATTCTATTCTATTCTGTTACCTAGTGTTGAGATTCTAGTTACTCCAAAAAAAAAAAAAGGTAATCCCAGAGTTTAAAATGTAAAACTTCACTAGTGGGCATGTAATATTTATATATTTATTTAATAATATCAGACTCCTCTTATCCAGGCTCACAGTGAAGTAGGTAAAGGGACAGTCCTCCTGGCACTTGGTCTTTAGCCATGGATTAAGGTGCAGGAGAGTGCTCCTCTTTCCCCATTTTCCCTACTGGTACAGGGATCGAACCAACAACCCTCCCACCCCCCAGACCAACTCCCTAAGCACTACGCCACAGCTGCCCTAAACACAACATCCATGCTTCAGATCAAGGCCCTAAGTTTCCTTTACAATACTGCCCTGCAAAGGCAAAGTGCAGTAACTACGTGAACACAGAAACTGATGAAAAATGCCTTTGAAGTTGGCACACTGGCCTGTCAAACATGTTGTAGGTATAATAGTGGTGGTGCTTTTATGTAGTTTCTTAATACGAAGAAGCAAGAGATTTGGTCAGAAGACAAATGAGGTGTTATAAAGTCAATTTCCAGTCTAAACTAAATTTGACAGATTATGCAGTTACTGCCTTTTGCCTCTGTAGGACAGAATACTCTACCAGAGAAGATCCCAGCTTAAAGGAGAACTTCGGTGTAAAATGAAAATTGGCATGTTAAAACATCATACCAAGTTGGTATGTGTACTGAGGAGCAAAATTGATTTAGCCTGTTGCATTCGGAGTTTAACTATTTTTTATCGTTTGTCCCAGAAGGCTAACAATGGAAGTGGTAGGTGCAATAGACGAAGCATGACGACTACGCTATTTTTAAACCATTAAAACAGCTCGAAGAAACTCCACACTCCATCGGTAGTACAACAAAGGCCCTGACATTAAAAACGAGGCACTGAGAACTTTGTAAGTGTACACAACATTTATTAATAAAACAGTTTTGACAAGCAGTACCTTGCTGTAGTTTCTCATCGCTGCCATGATGAAAGTCTGCACCAGTCGATTGACAAACACGAACCAGCAGGAAGAATAGGAAGAGAGGTGGTACAATCGACTTGTTTGGACTTTCATCATGGCGGCGATGAGAAACTACAGCAAGGTACTGCTTGTCAAAACTGTTTTATTTACTACCGATGGAGTGTGGAGTTTCTTCGAGCTGTTTTAATGGTTTAAAAATAGCGTAGTCGTCATGCTTCGTCTATGGCACCTACCACTTCCATTGTTAGCCTTCTGGGACAAACCATAAAAATTGGTTAAACTCCGAATGCTAACAGGCTAAATCAATTTTGCTCCTCAGTACACATACCAACTCGGTATGATGTTTTAACATGCCAATTTTCATTTTACACCGAAGTTCTCCTTTAAAAAAATTAAATCCATGGATTCCTTCTGCCTTTGCACTTAACCCAGGTGATTTTACTAATCAGCTGATCTAACCGTCTTATGGCTTGTGCGCTCATTAGGATTATTTGGTTTAGAAAAATGGTTATATTTAACAGGTGGCAGGGGTTTTTTGTTTTTTTTTTGTTTTTACTTTCTGAAGCCGGGATCACCAACTGTGCGGATCCGGCTTTCCTTTACAATACCCTAGCAGATGGTCCACAAGCTACAGGAAAACTGCAATGATATGCAGCAACAGTCTATAGGAAAACTGCAATGATATACAGCAACAGCCTATAGGAAAACTCAAATGATATGCCAGCCTTTTAGACCAGTTTCATCCTAGGTCATGCTGTAGGTGCTATTGCCTGTGCCAACTCACAGTAGACACTTAAATACATTTGTTAGCAATTTTGCCTGAGGACACCATCCATCATCTACTTACAGGGAACTGCTTGAAGACGTAGGGAAGAAAGTCAACAGACCTATAAGGGAGAGGAAATGAGAGGCAGAGATTTAATTCGGGACAAAGAAGGGATGGGGGGGGGGCAGTCATCTTCTACCAGGCCTTCAACCAGGCTTGAATGCCAGCCGCGATGGCGTGAGACTCCATCACGGCCTAGCTAACTGGGCCAGCTAATCCGCCTGTCTGTCCCCCAACTTTCTCCCCCGTTCCACTGCCTGTCACTTTAAGAATTCCTCTCATTAATTACAAGCTCACTCAACGTGGTGGCAGGAGGGGAGGGGAGTAGAGGGGAGTGGAGGCGGGTTGGGGTTGGGGTTGGGGAGGGGGAGGGGGAGGGGGTGGGAGCATTTGGAGATGGGGGAAGAGAGAGAGGGGTGGTGGGCAAGGCTGGACTCCATATTCCAGAACAGCTGGGCAGTAAGGTGGGCATTGGGAGGGGGCCCCAGCAGGAGCTCTCTCTCCAAAAATCAGCATCCCTTCATTCTCATGTGCCATGGACGTGAGAGCTACTGGAGGCTTGCCAAAGCAAGGGGGTAGGGTGGGGTGCCTGGGGAGAAGAAAGAAAAGCGTAGGCCTCCTTCCATGGTTCACTCGGAGGGAAAAGGCATCTCCCCGAGTTTCATTAGCTGGTATTGATGTCAGAGGGCCTGGGTTGGCTCTATCCTGCTTTTCCTGTGGCTCCTCTGCTAAGGCTGGTTGCTTGAGCCATGTGAAGTTTATTGTCTGGCAGAGCATGTTGGGGGCTGGCAGACCTGGTCCTTTGGAGGCCTTCTCCGTTCTCCTCCTCTTCCTTCCCCGAGCTTACTTACCTCATCTCAAATCTTTTGTCGATGACAAAGAGCTGGATGCGGAAGGCGTTCGGGGGATCCAACATGGACTTGGACTCAACGGCATCTGTCTGAGAGAAAATTGAGGATGCGGTTTGAAAACTATTTTACCGCTTTGCAATATTGTGAAGAGTCAATACGAAACACAGTTGCAACTTCAGATTTCAGATGTGTGTGTGTGTGTGTGTGTGATTTTTCTCACTGTCCTCCATGACAGTTGATCCAGACCAGAGTGGAAGTATGGAATTTTTACACAGTGAGGGTGAAGTGATTGACAATACAACACAAACAACACAAAAATTCACCTCTGACTGGCCTGCACAGCTTGGCTGATCAGAATGTTCCTCTTGACAAGGACTAACCTGCCAGTTGAATATTTAGAAAACAGTGGTCAAAAATCTGTTCATATTTTTTCATGGAGCATTGCATGGCCATTGTCTCATTGTTGTACCCCCTCGTTTGGCTTTTGTGCTTCAGGGACGTCCCTCGCGGGGCAGGACAATGGGGGGTCAGGCCGGGGAAGGGCTTCTGCTGGGGGGGTCTCTGCCTTTGTCTTCTGCAGCCCATTGAAGGGTCCAAGTTCAAAGCATTCGTTGAGCATGGTCACATTTATGTCCCCGCTCACGCTGATGAATCCAACAGCAGCTCCGTCACTCTGGATGTAGAAAACAAGCAAACAGATACCATCCTGCTTCTTCACATTATGATTATTTATTTGGAATGATACTGACTCAAACAATGCAACGCCCAAATAATCACACTAATAGCCTGCTATGTTTCACATAAGAGTACAAGCAATGTGCTAGCAGTGAATTCCCTACCACACACACACAGACACACACACACACACTCACAACACAATAGAATACATCGACATAAACTATATTATAGCACCACCTAACAAACTGTTGACAGGAAATTTCATTACAGAAATAGATGAAATACAACAGCCACAATATCATCTATAACACATGGCACACCATGTTTTTATTATTACAATGCTTATTAAAATGGTTGACTTTTATATTGCCAAAGAAGTGCAAACAACAAAACTACAAATGACATTTCTGGACTCGTTTAAACATTCGCTGGCGACAGAATAAGAACCCGGGATCATTTTTATAATCCTCCAGGGCCGTGTAATGCTTGTTTGTCTTGTGCGAGGAAAATACAGGCACAGACGCAAGCCCCCCCCTCAAAAAAAAAATGCTACAGATGTCTGGACACAATATGTTCAGTGTGAGCATGTCTTGGCTGAGCATTAGGTCTCATCTACCATATGCTGTCGTGAACACATGTCAGCTTGCACTACAGGCGGGGAGAGAGGGGGGGGGGGGGGGGGTGGCAAGTGGAAAGGAGGGGTGGAGGGGGGGTACAAAGCTGTCATCACTTCACTCCTAGGGGAATGCGCCCCACCAACATTTCTATGAAATCCGCACAAGCATCTGCGGGTTTTTTGGTGCGCACTGTACAACAAGCTAGAACCAAAATATTGGCGTGATGTCCCATAAGTTCTTTATCTGGATTCTGGACTGTGCGGTTTGATTCCCCTTCATACTCTCTTCACTGCTCATTCACTACTGATGTTGTGGTAGAAAAGTGCTGGTCTGTAATGCTTCTCAGTGAGAACACTTAAAGCACTTGTGATTGAACTGATGTAACAAGTTAATGCAACGGATGAATGAATCCACAGTAGTATAGTAGCACTCTCAAACCCCATTGTGAGTGGTTCACGTTGCACGACCAGACTGAGGGGGAGCTGGCTGAAATGTCTGCATGTCAATTGATTTCCTTTACTTGCATTCTGTATTGAGTTTTTATTTTTGTTTTAATCTGTTTTGTCTTATCTGTGTATTTATGGCCCTGAGTCTGTCTAATAAATCCGAATTGACTCAAATGTTTATTTAACTCACTCTGCATTTTCATTTGTAGGCTGGGATACATAAGGTGCTATATCAACAAACATGCCTTTCTCTGTTCTGTAAGGAGTGTAAGACTACATAAAATGTAGGATAAAGAGGTATAACCCATTACTAACTATCGCTGTTGAAAAGCTCAGATTGGTATGAGGAATCCTGATGGGTGCACATGGCTCACCTCACAAACAGCAGCGTGGTTCTCCTCATCCTGAGCTTCGATGAGTTCAGCCAGGAAGTAGTTGCCGTAGGTGCCAGAGAGAGCCTTCGTCTGCTCCGTGAATATCTGGAGGAGGTCATCGTGATCCTCCACCCTGCAAAACACAGACAAGCAGAGCTGACAACTTGGCATTAAAAATTTAGGCACCATGCCTCCATTTCTCCCTGTCAATTCTGATATTTATTTGTTTTAGACTAAATTCAGTTTAGCACTTGTATCTGCAATGTTTTAAAGAAACAAAAGACAGATCAATCATCTACAAAAATGTCCTTTTTACATGATTCATTGTGGATTTTGTTATAAGCTGAAAAAAATGAATGTTTATGCTGTGACTACAAATCTAAACTAACAATATCCTGGAAAGTTGACGGCCCTGGTTTACCTTGCTCTGCGGACGTATAGCTGAGGACAATGTTCGTGTCTGTGGCATACAAATGCGGAGAAGGGACACTTTTTCTTTTTCACAGATTTCATTGGAGCGAAGACGTCTTTCAGTGCTGGTTCTAAGTCGTCTTTATCCAGAAACACAAGATGGGTATGTGCGTTTATTGCAGAAGTCAGTTTTTGTAATTAACAACAGTAAAACTTGTCAAAACAACAGAGTAAATGTATGGACATTTAACACTTTTTCTGAAAAATAAATGTGAATCACCTTTGGCATTCCAGAAGAAAAATGTGGTTCGGTGGGTTATTTAAAATGTCAACAGCACAACGCTCTCTCATTTTTTGCTGTTTACAGTTATGTTCCAAAGACAAACCCTGGTGGAGATTCAAAATAGCTCCCTTTTTTCTTACCGAGACTGACTTCGTTTTCCACAACCAGAAGGATGTAATGCAGCTCTGTGAGGGCATTAAAAACAGTCCTGCAAACCAGATTGATTCATATATTATGGACTGCCAACCACACATTTTCCACATAAGTAACCCGCAATCTACGCAGAGAAAGCATACAACAATGTGAAATCTAATTTAGGGGAATCTGAAATTTGGTTTCATGGACGTGGAATTGAATAGTGCAACCACAGCTCTATCACTGAAATATAATTTATGTGGCCTAAGACAACATACAATGCAGGGTAATCGAATGAACACAGAACTGGCAATTTCGTTTGGGCAAATGACATCAGTCTGTGTTTTTTTCTCCTGAGGGGTATAATCCTTTTTATTTTTATTTATTTTTTTGGCCAGGGAACCAAAGCACATTCCAGAATCGGGATAAGCATGGCTGTCTTATTACCTGACAATGTCTTTAGCGCCCCCAGAGGTGAAGTTGGGATGTGCAACAAAGAGGTGCAGGAACAGAGTGTTCATGGGCTGAAAGCAAATCCAAACAGAAAGCAAAGGTCGCGTAACATAATGACAATAAGAACAACAACAAGCTTTAAAATACTTTAAAATTTAAAATAATTAAAAATACAATGGCGAGAGTTAGAAGGTGGCCAATGTGTTTACTTCTGAAAAAAATGCTGTGAAGTCACCAGCAACAACAAAAAGTTATTTGTAAAACAGTAATATTTACATTATTCCTAACATTACACTTAGCAAATTATTACAAATTGTCATGCTAAGGAATGTAAAATGTTAAAAAATAATACATAAAAACTGCATAGCATACTGTGCATTTTTCTGCATGATAGTGCTGCTGCAAAAAGAACTCCCACTTGGCCTGATCCACAAGGTCTCCCATGGGGTAGTCCAGAAAAGCCGCATGTGCAAGAACTTCATTCTCGTTTGTGGTTACAGTTACTGCCAAGTTTGCTCTCTCTCTAGAGACAAATAATAAAGACACTTCAGCATGGTCTACAAAGCTTATTTCTGAACACTGGGGATATACTGGTTTTACTTATTATTAATAATTAGCATGGTCCACATATAATAAGGCCATTCATTTGTATAATGTAGGAACTTAATTGGACAAAGTAATAGGCTATTCATTGTTACCATGTTCATTGAAAAACTAGGAAAGTACTCACAGGAGATATATCACATTGACGTTTCCAAAAACATCAGTAGTTGCAGAAGTAATAAGATTGTTGATCTCTTGACAATCTGCAGCTTCTGTTCTTCTCACATTTACAGATTCAAAACCACCTGTTGCTGATGTACTTTCCGACATTTTGTGCTGTAGAAAACGGTGAGAAAAACAGTACAGTTTAACACAGCTGGAACATCATCTTTGGGGAAGCACTATGCTGCACACATAAAAAATAAACAGAAGATGACTCGTGATAAGAAAGAACATTCTTAACAAACACGTTACTTTACCTGTGCAGTGGAGGTATTTAAGCTGTAAATTGTGAAGTGCAATGGCCTTTCCGTCAACTTCAAACTGAACCATAAAAATGGCTAAGCTAAGGCAGCATGATAGCCTTTCTTCGGTTACCATGGTAACGTGACGCTAAGATGTGAGAGGTCAGGGTTAACGCGTGACGTAAGACGTCATACGTTTGGAAAAGTGTAATGGCGGAAACCTCACGCCTTGGATGATACATGCGATATTTTTTTAGTTTTCGAAACGCATAAGTTATCAGTTCTTTGTATATTTCGTGTTTTTGTTTTCTAACAAAAATTTGAAATGGCGTCCACCGCCGCAGGAAAACAGAGAATCCCAAAAGTGGCCAAGGTAAATGTTTTGCTGGCCAACGACGCTAGCTAGCAAAGTGTTAGCAGACGTTGCCTCTATTTCAAACAAATGCAATGTTAACTAAACTGTTTGCATACGTGTATTTATTGTTTAAGCACGCTGCAGTATTTCTTGTAAGAACTTTAATCTAAATCTGCAAACTTTTTCACACCGTGTTGACAGTTAGTGTAACGTGTAGCTGTCGTTCATGTAGCTTCCTGACTAGCTCTCTTAAGTACATGTGAAGTGTAGAAATAGAAGATGCTAAGCTGTAGTTGATTTTCTTGATTATCGCTGTGTCTTATCTCAAGGTTAAAAACAAAGCCCCAGCCGAGGTACAAATCACAGCCGAGCAGCTGTTGAGGGAGGCGAAGGAGAGAGAACTTGAGCTGCTGCCACCGCCACCAAAACAAAAGATCACAGATGAAGAAGAGTTAAATGACTACAAGTTAAAGAAGCGAAAGGTAAGTAAGCATTATGCCAGTATTCAAAAGGTCAATTCAAGTCCAACTAACATTATGATCTGTGTCTTCCATGTTACTTTGATCTGATACGGTTGTCTCCTGTCATAGGGATTCGAGGACAACATAAGAAAAAACCGAACTGTTATTAGCAACTGGATAAGATACGCAGAATGGGAGGAAAGTTTGAAAGAAGTCCAGAGGTAAAGTTGTATGACGGTTGCAACCACCTCAGCTCTCATTTTTTAAAATATGGTTCTAAAAGTTTTGTTTGGTTTCAGGGCTCGTTCTATCTACGAGCGTGCTCTGGATGTAGATCATCGAAACATCACCCTGTGGCTGAAGTATGCCGAAATGGAGATGAAGAACCGACAGGTGAACCACGCACGCAACATCTGGGACAGAGCTATCACCATTTTGCCTCGTGTCAACCAGTTCTGGTGAGGGTCTCCATCTACAGGCATATTTCCATCACCCCATGTAAAATAAGTTTTCAGAACGAACTTCAACATTGCCTGAGGGGCAGTGGTGACCTGGCAGTTCACAGGGTCACAGACTCAAATCCACCAGAGGTGCCACTGAGGTACCCTGAGCATGGTACTGTCCCCGCACACTGCACTGTGGGGGAGCACCCAACGTGTGTAATGGGTTACATGCAGGTTGCAGTTTTGTTGTGTGTGCTGCATAATCACAATGACAAATGGAAATCACTTTCACATTTTTTTTTTCGCCCTGACTAGGTACAAGTACACTTATATGGAAGAGATGCTGGGGAACGTGGCTGGCTGTCGGCAGGTGTTTGAGAGATGGATGGAGTGGGAACCTGAGTTGCAGGCATGGCATTCCTACATCAACTTTGAATTACGCTACAAGGAAGTGGATAAGGCCCGCACCATCTATGAGAGATATATCCTTTTGATGTAAGAAGTTTGCGTTCTGTGTAAATGCTGGTCAGACACTGCAAGCAAGATATGTTTTTTTTGTTTGTTTCCATAATGTGGCATTGCCCTTCACCAATTTTAAAGTACTTGGTCATTGCGTAAAGCATTGGACAGCATATTGTGTACCATGAAAGTTGTGGCACATCATCTACATTTGTTGAATTCCTTGACCCCAGTGCACTTGTTATTGTGCATCCCGAGGTCAAGAACTGGATAAAATATGCCCACTTTGAGGAAAAGCATGGCTACATCACCCATGGGAGGCAGGTGTTTGAGAGAGCTGTAGAGTTTTTTGGAGAAGAGCATGTAGACGAGAATCTGTACGTGGCCTTCGCAAGATTTGAGGAGAAGCAGAAGGAGGTAATGCATCGTATGAGGACGTCGTCTCGTGTATCGCCAGTGCAGTAATCATCAGCCATTTAGCATACAGTAGTCATTATCCCACAACACTCCCATTCATTTCACTGTTTTGTCTCTTTTTCTGTTCTCTAGTTTGAACGAGTGCGAGTAATTTACAAGTTTGCCTTGGACCGGATCCCAAAGCAGCAAGCTCAGGAGCTCTTCAAGAACTACACGATGTTTGAGAAGAAGTTTGGTGACAGGAGAGGAATTGAGGATGTCATTGTCAGCAAAAGAAGGTTCCAGTACGAGGAGGAAGTCAAGGTAGCGTTCTTTATCCTTTATGGCAAAAATGTCTGCTTATTCAGCACCTACCCGAGTACAAAATGATCTTAGTCTGTTGTTAAAGGTGTACTTCCACGAGAAACCGTTTAGTACTTGCTCTTTTGAAATATGATAGGTCACCCCGAGTTGCATATGCATGCTGCATATCAAAATGTTTTTCTATCCCCGTTTTCTATATCAGTCAAAAGAAGACAATAGGCGGAAAAACGACCCAATGCGAAAAGGGCCTTCGGCGTGACGTAGACGTGGAAATACATGTGAGAAACTGACCGAATGGGCTTTAAATAATGTTAGCCTGTGACTGACTCGCATAAGATTAGCATGCTAGTTGAATGACTGAACTGCATTTAGCCGGGCACTTGCACTGTTTTGTCATGCAAATATTACCATTCTGAAACGTTCATTGACAAACGGTCAGGAAGCGACTGTGCTTTTGCCATCTCTCCTTCCTCTTCGGATTCAGGATCAAACAGGCTGTATCTCCGTAGACATTCTGTGTGCAGTTTTAGCGCTGTCAAGTTGACTTTTCCCCTTTACCTTACTCTGCTATCAAGTTGACTGTGGGGCAAAGGAAGCTGCAGGGAGCGTGCCTCTGGTGAAATCGTGTCGTTCTCCCGGCCCCACCCCCTCCACCAAACTAAAACAGCCTGAAACAGAAGCACTAGAACATTTTTTTAATTAAAACCAGTGAAAAGGGGAATTATTAATACTAGAGAACACCGCAAAATTAATGAAAACACGATGGAAGTACACCTTTAAAGGAACCTTGTGTTTTCCCCTCAATGTTGTAGTGTTTTGCAGCTTTTCTTGTATGTGATTGTGATTGTTATGCAGTTACAAAAACACAGAGTGCATGCCAGAGAAATGAACTATAATCCACTTTTCCACTTTTATAATCCAACAACTTTTCTCATTTGCCTTGAAACGTATTGCAATTCCAACCATTTTTCTCACTTGTATTTCACTTCTGTGATTCATGTCAGACAAAAGTGAGGCACAGTATAAGAGTAAACTGTCTTGTGCATTAGTGTAACATTGTTTTGTTGTACTACACTCTTATAATGATGCATTATAAACAGTGAATGTGAAATGTTTTCTAAAGATTGTCTTTGAATATGAGAGACGTAATTTGAGTGCTCCATCTCATTAGGCGAATCCACATAATTATGACGCCTGGTTTGACTACCTGCGTCTGGTGGAGAACGACGCGGAGCCTGACGCCGTGCGCGAGGTGTACGAGCGGGCCATCGCCAACATGCCGCCCATCCAGGAGAAGCGGCACTGGCGGCGCTACATCTACCTGTGGATCAACTACGCCCTCTACGAGGAGCTGGAGGTCAAGGTGAGCCGCCAGCCCACACATTTGTCTTTCTCTTCTATAGCACAGGTATAGAGAATTAGCCTGGTAAACCAGCCCCTCCAACGACACTTAATGCTGACACTTAACCTGTGCTGCACTGAAAAACGATTGCTTACTAGAGGTGTAGACTCTGCTGAAGTTTAAAACATTTGGATCTGCCTTTACCCAATCTCTAACATCTGTTCGTGTATGAAGTTAGCGTAGCTATAAGCCTGCCTACGCATTAACGTCATCGCTCACAAACACTGACTGGTAAAGCTTCTACTGGAGTCAACCATGTCAGTGGAAGCAAACCCAGACTACCACTGTGGGGAGAAAATATTCAAACGGAAGTGCAAAGGCAGGCCTAAAGCCAGGCTAAAGGAGAATGGCCATGAGCATTGCTTCACACCCTTTACCTTTGGACACAGTCGGGTTATCAGCCTTCAGTAGGGACAGACCCATACCAAGTAGTTCTTCCTACATCAGTTAAATACAGAAATCACCTGGTTGTACTTGTGCCTTTTTTGCAATTAAAACAGGTGGTTCTACTTTGTTTCTACTGACCACCAAATGCAGTGCTTTAAGTTACAGGTGACATTGTTGATACAAACACTCGACCTGCATGCATGCATAATGGACATTCAGGTGCTTAAAGCACCGCCTCTGGCAGTCATGCGAAACTCATGGAACTGCATATACATACGTAACCATCTTTTGACTAATTAATTGATTCAGTGAATGGCTGGTACAAATTGTGAGTGTGAGATTGTAACTTCTGAAGCTGGGTTACCCAACACTGCCTTTGGATAGTTTCTTTGAAATTCTGAACTGTTTTTTGTCAAAACATTATTCTGTGCCAAACAATAAGAGTACAAAAAGGATTTCACACGTGCTGATCTTCTTGGAATTGACATATTTTGTCCTGCACCTAGGCCTGAGAGATGCACAAAGATGTTGTAAACTAGAAGCCTTCCATTACCCTACGAAAACAAATGGTTTTATTTTGTGTTTTGGTTTTGCCAGTTGAGTACATTTTTTAATATAATATTTTCAAAGTGGTACATAGAGGTTATGTCCCACTAACAGATGCTGACACATTATTCAGGATCATGAATCCTTGTCTGTTGGTGGTTCTACAGGACCCTGAAAGGACGAGGCAGGTGTACCAAGCATGTCTGGACCTCATTCCACACAAAAAGGTATGGTACCTTTGGTATGCCTTTAAACATCTGGCAGATTACTTTGCCACTCTGACAGTGGTTCATGTAACATTGTTGACAAATAACTTAATTTGCGTGCACCCCCCAGTTCACGTTTGCCAAGATGTGGCTGCTCTACGCTCAGTTTGAAATCCGTCAGAAAAACCTTCAAGGTGCTCGCCGTGGCTTGGTAAGTGTTTTTTTTTTTTTTTTTTGTTGATTTTATAATTATTCGTTTTAAACTGTGTTGTGTTTATTTATCCTAAAAGATCACCGTTTTCTTCTGTACTTAGGGAGCAGCCATCGGCAAGTGTCCCAAGAACAAGCTGTTCAAGGGCTACATCGAACTGGAGCTGCAGCTTCGAGAGTTTGACCGATGCAGGAAGCTGTACGAGAAGTACCTGGAGTACAGCCCGGAGAACTGCACCACCTGGATCAAGTTTGCGGAGCTGGAGACCATTCTGGGAGACACGGAGAGAGCCAGAGCCATTTTCGAGCTGGCCATCGGGCAGCCTCGCCTGGACATGCCTGAGGTGAGGCCGTCTTCCTGTCTGATTGCTACTTGTCGTTGTTTATATATACCCCTATATTCGTGCACAAAAGAATGTGTATAGACGTCGTACATTGACTTTGAAATTGAACTGCAGGTACTACTCGGAAAATTAGAATATCCTGAAAAAGTGCATGCATTTTAGTTGTAACTCAACTTTAAAGATGAAATGTTTAAAGGCTCAGGACCCTTTTGCAAGTGTTTTGCATTACTTACCTGATTAGTGTATGACACTTTGAGCCTACAATACTGAAGATTTTCACAGTATTCTCATTTTCTGATTTTTTTAATAGGCTGTAGTTTACAAAGAACACAAAGTACTTGTGCATGTAGGAAGAGCACCTTAGGGAGAAACTATAGCTATTACACCTACCCCTACACTATCTATAATCAAGTAAATAGTTCAGGCTGTTAGTCCCTACTCCCAGGTGTAACACGCACAACTGGCCGCTGACTACAGCTATTCACGCAACCTCATGTGAGCTGTACAGGACAGAGCAGCTGAGGGGGTGGCCAACTGGAGCCGTACAGACAGATGCTTAACAAGGGTTAACCTGAACCAGCCGGCTACCGTTACAGTGACTGGGGCTGCTGGGGCCGTTTACATGATCCACTCAGCAGCACCTACCTATCGCTTTCCCCCATGGCTTTCACCATGCCAACAACATGCATCTCATCCAGGACCACTGGCAAGCCTTTGCAGTTTCCTCCAACATTTCCTTAACAATTAAAATAACTAGATAAATACATAAAAATACAAGACACTTGCACATGTGGGGAGAGCACCCATTGTACCACACTTCAGGCTTTCCTAACTACAGCCATTACAATTATCCATACACTATGTGGGACACATCCTCAGCAGTGTACCTCAGGATCAACGGGTGTTTCGGGCCTTTATTCACTGTACACCCTCCCCTGAGGCGGCCCCACTAAAGGTGATCAATCCTTTAGTGTGTGTCCACAGTTCAGCTACCTGCTACCCAAATTTCCAAAATGTACTTCCTCAATTCACTTACAACCAAAGTTTACTTCCAAAATGTACTACCTACTGTTACATTACCACCTGTTTGCACGATTTCCAAAGTTTTACTTACAAAATTAACTATCACCACAATTTACTTCCAAAATGACCTGCTTACTTACTAATTAGGACTTATTATCGAATATTTGCACTTAACCACCCTTTTTACCACAAATACTATCACTTTGCAGTCACTAACGCATATGCCATTACACAAACAACCCTGCCAATGCTAGTTCTAAAGACGATTCTAACCACTTACTTAACATTAAGTGTATACACCTCCTGAATCTAATGGTGACTAATGCTCAGTTATAGTAATACAGTAATAATCACATATTGATCCTTTTATGGGTGACTGTTATATAATAATAATAAACTGGCTGTTGCCACTTACCAGTAGGAGAGAACCTCAGAGAACTGACCCGTATCTCTGGCTTAAAGTGGCGAGAGGTCCCGATTCTACCCGCTGACTTAACATTAAATGTATACACCTCTTGAATCTAATGGTGTCTAATGCTCAGCTATCTCGTGTAAATCATAATCAGCAAAATTACAACAAAAAGCTTGAGATATCTCACTTTGCATGTAATGAATCTATAAAGTGCATTGGTGTCAAGAAAATACTCTCGACTCAGTGCGCTATCAACAAACGGACACAGGACAAGTGTTTCTCAGTTTTAAACTGCCCCAGCGCTGGAGGAGAGAGGGCACACTGAGGCAAACAGTTGCCTTCCCAGTTTGCAGTCTCTGTCCTTCAGCTAGAGCACAGCTCTTTTATTAAACAGGGAAAAAACAAGTTTCTTATCTTCAGCTCTGGCAGGTGTGCCAACTCCTTAGAAATGGGGAGAAAAGTTCTCACACACACAAGTTACATGTGGAATAATTTCAAGGGCAAGTTAGCAATTATTCTGAGAGCAGAATGTTCTAATCACATGAATATAGGCTTTCAGCTGCACCCTTTAGTCACGTACACACATAAGCAGCATGTTTTATTATGTGATAATACAAAAGCATTCTTAATTTTATTTACATTTCCCTCCTGTTTATCATTAATAAAACATTTACGCATACATCCGCTACCACATTCCTAGTACCTAGTTTTCTGTGGCAACTTCATTCATTTGTTTTATCAATTCTTCACAGGAAGTCTTCATCTTTAACATTCAGCAAGGCATGAAATTCTTCGCTTAACATAACATTCTGAACACCAACATTAATTGCTCTGGAAATCAGACTTTTCAAACAAGGCAAGATACACATAGTAGACAAGCAAAACAAAATCAAAATAGCTAGTGCGGGGGTTAAGAATTGTAACAGTCTGCCACCACTGTCCTGAGAATAGCCATGACATTAGAGACCAGTTCTGAGTCATTTCATCTCCTGTAAGAGCTGCCCTTACAGTTTTCATTTGCTGTAGGGCTTCAGTGACCTCATGACTATTTGTGTTATCAGGGATCCAGGTACAACAGGTATCATTCAGCAATACACATACTCCGCCTTGTGAAGCTGTCATCAGATCAATTACTATTCGATTTTGCATTACCATTGTTCTCATAGCTAAAATCTCCGCATTGGTTTTCTCCATATTCCTTATGCTAGCATGTACAAATAAGACCAATCTGTAATCCGTGGTTTCTATCCGGAGCAGGGCTTTCCCTGCACCAGTCAATGGGAATAGAGATAGGAGCACCTTCTGTCCCACAGTCCGGAATTTGTGATCATTAGGAACATCAGTGCCCCAAACGGAGTCGTGCGGCTGCACCTTCACAACAGAGCGCTTCACACGCTCACCAGTGCCATTTACAGCGGTGACTATAAAAGTGTGGTCCGTCACTCGGACGAGGGCGCACACACCTCCAGTTGGGAGGCAGCCGTGGGTACAGTCTGTGACCACACATCCAGTACACCCCATCAAGGGCGGGGGAGCCACCATTACCAGGCAACATGGACCGAGTCCAGTAGATACAGCCCCTCTCGTTGCCGGTCTTACTCCATGGACAAGGCACTTCATCCACATAGGTGCAGCGGTACGAGCCGTTAGTCAAGGTTATCGAATTGTCTAAACACTTGGTAGAAACAACCGTTTATTGCATCTAAATTTGGGCAGTGAGCCTAATGTCACTGTCCCGTTGTTAACAAAACAAAGGGGAAATTTAACCCCTGCTCGCACATGGGCATACGGAGACACCAAGGCATTTTCATTTATTCTATCAAAAAGGGTGTATCTCTGCACAAGCATTTCTAAGTTTTGTACCATTAACACTATATGCTCCAGTTAGATAAGCAATGGAATTTACACTATATTCATCAATACATTCACTCTGGAGCCAACTGAAAGGCATGGCTTCCAATTTAGGGTGAGAAGATAATGCAGGTAATTATGAACACACGTAGCAGTTAAATCTACTCGCATTTTTAGCTAACATACTGGCATACCTCTACCAAGAGTTTGTCATGTATATGGATATTACGCTCAAACCATTGGACTTGCTATGTTCGTCGTCCGTTGTTCATCGCTTCTGTCTCTCTGATTCCTCTGGTCCTGGTCCCGCCAGGAAGGCCACGATCACCACCGTCAGAAAAATGCAGATTAACCTCTTCATTGCTGGGATCTTCTGGACACTAAAAGCTGAGGGGATCTGATTTCTTCACTGACATTGAGATGAGTAGGATCTATGACACCTACACCCCTTTGTAGTCAGACTTCCCCTCCTCAGCGGGCTGTCCCATTTCAACCAGCACTCGTTGTTTGCAGTGGGAGATGTATCCACATCGATCGTTCAGCAACCTTGACAGCAGTGGGCCTGGCTAACAGCACTTGGAAAGGTCCTTCCCATCGGCCATCTGACCAACACTTTCACTTCATGACCTTCATGAACACAGAGTCACCGACTTGGGCCTGGTTGCTTTGTTCCTGTGGAGACAGAGGAGAAGAGGAAACAGTACTTTGTTCTAAACACTCTTTTACACAGTGCCTTTGCCACCGTCAGAGCGTCTGGGGAGTGACAAGGGAACAATTCCACTCATCTTAAGGATACATCAACAATCACTAGGCACAGTAGGCAGTATTCTAAGTTTCTGGCTTTGCTTAACTGAATAAAGTCCATGTGCATTTCCTGAAATGGGTATTGTGGTTTGGGAAACTTTACTCATTTTGGCCTGATTTTTCCTTGAGAATTATGTCTAATGTATATGTCACATTGTAAAGAAAAATTCTTTGGGTAGTTTAAAAATCCATAGGAGGTATAGTGCTGATTAATTATGCTACACATCCCTCCTGTTGAGACATAGCTCGGCCCATGACTCAAAATTGCTGCCCATTTAAACAATGACCGTGGTAATATGAGTGTATTGTCTGAGCTTAGTAGATGTCTTGTTGTAATTTTGCCCAGTTTTTTTTTTTTTGCCATATCTCTTTTTTCACTTTTAGTTGCTTGTTGTTGCATTTGCTGGAAATCATCCATTTTCTCCTCTTGTAAGAGTAAACCTGACGTTTGTTGTGCATATTTGTCGACTAATGCATTTTCTGTTGATACCATGTCGGTTTTATTTCTATGCGCTTCACATTTACGTATTGCTAACCGTCAGGACAATTGAATGGACTGTAATAAATAATAGAGTACATACTAAATATCACACAGCTAGAGGATGGTAGTGAATGTTGAGAGCTGACTGTACTTTAGCCATTAAATCTAAATGCTAAAACTAGGCTTGCATTGTAAACATACTACAGAGTGACACACAAAACTCTTCTAGTTTCTCTTATCAATTTGAACATATAGGCATGGAGATAAAACTGCTAAAGACAGTGACCAACCAGTCTCATTAGTGGATTAAACAAAAACAAATTATGGTATAAGCTGCAAACCAAAATAAATAAACGGATCACTGCATTGAGTACATAATGACATAAGAACAGTATGACTTAAAAAAAAAAAACTTTCCAGGTTTCCCTTATTTACACAAACACCTTCTCTGGCAACCAAATGACAACTGATTTGCATATCAACCAACTTAAGCAGGACACCTCTGTTCTAAAAGAACACAAACATGTCATAGAAAAGCAAACCTTCTGTATATATATGATAAATCAGAAAACAGTATGCAGTAACACAGAATGAAATCTGACATCTTGAATTTTATCTAGAATCAGATAAAAACAAACATTAAATCAAATCAGAATTTCACTCGCCTGATAGGCATATCTTTACAAACCAAAACAAAATAAATGGGTAAAAAAAAAGGTGAAAATAAAATGTCATGACAAAAATCCATACAGTCTTCCAACTCTAATATGAACTTTTTTTTTTTTTTTTTTTTTTTTTACAAATGGAAATGGTAGATACTTTCCCAAGTTTCTCTGCAGTTTCATAGAAAGACAGGACACACAAACACTCTAGCTGGCCAGCAGTCACACACACACACACTCACTCAGGGCACACATTTACATAACAACAAAGAGAGACAGCAAGCTTGTTCATGTTAGTTGTGACATCTCTTATGGCAAAATAGTTTTTATTTCTCAAAAAAATAAATAAAATTAAGTCTATTCCATTCTGGGGCATTGACTGCTCATCGATCAATCAGCATGGATATTTTTGAAATAGGCATCCCTGCCTCTTTCCTATATGGCCATAGCTAATGCTGTTTGATCATGTTCAGCTGCCACAGATAGACACACAAGACATACAATGTAAGTGAGAGACACACATATAACCATGGTTTTAACAAACAAACAACAAAGATGTACATGCAGACACTTGAGCTCAAGACAAGACAGATGAACTTGATTAACCAATGTACTGACCAAGTCTTGAAAGTTAACAAATTCAAATTATTTTTGTAACCAAATCCAATTAATTAGCACAGAATTTAGGAGCTAAAGTTTGATCTCATACACACTTTAGTTGACAGAAAGTACCTCATTCTACATAGACAACTGTAAAAACATCACTGTCAAAATACTTTTGTTCACTCTTGTTGGAAGATAGACTGAGGATCACCACTGCTCTTGAGACTAAGGGGCTTAAAGCAAAGATACTGTCAAAAATTTCGGTGTCTTTATTGACAGTGAACTAACATTCAGTGAACTAACAACAGTCCATGAAAGCAATCACTAAATCTGCATTCTATCACCTAAACACATTGCTAAACTTAGAGGCCTTATGTCAGAACAAGATCTTGTACAAAACAAACACTTGTACATGCCTTTTTATTTCCAGTAGAGTTGATTACTGCAATGGCCTTTTCACTGGCCTTCCTTAAAAGACCACCAACCAGCTTCAAATGATTCAAAATGCAGCAGCAAGGGCTCTTACAAGAATAAAAAAAAATCTGACCACATTACTCAAATGTTAAGGTCCCTGCACTGGCTCCCAGTAATTACATTATAGAATTGTCTTTAAGGCATTATTTGTTGTTTTCAAATCATTAAGTGGGATGGGACCCAATTTCCTATTGGATATGTTTCAGTTATATGCACCTACTAGGTTTCCGAGATCACATCAGAAAAATCTGTTGGTAGACCCTGCTGTTAGAAAAAAAAATGAGGAGCTTTCAACAGTAATGCTCCTGCTGTTGGCAGTTTCAAATCTAGAGTTAAGATTGAACTGCTTTCAGATGCTTTCTGTTAATGATTTACACTAATTTTATACTTATTTTGTGTGTTTTTGTGCTTTTACTGTACATCTCTTTTTTTTAACCACATACCTATTTTATGTTTATGCTTTTATACTTATTTTATCTTTTGGTTTTATTTTTGTTCAGTGCATTGAATTGCCGTTGTGTATGAAATGTGCTTTACAAATAAACTGGCCTTGCCTTGCTTTAAGCAATTTCTCCAAGGTGTTGGTGGGAGAGGTGATTATGGCTTGTCTTTTCCTACATTCTTAAGTCATTTCTCACCTTCTTATTTCGCTCTTCTTCATTTGGACAGTCTCTGGCCCAATGGCCTTTCTCTCCACATCCATAACATTTATCTTGTTCCCTACTTACTGTTATATTCTTTCCTCTTCCTCGTCCTCGTCCCCTTCCCCTACTGGCTCCTCTCCCCCTACCCCTGCCTCGGCCTCTGCCTCTTGTGCTGGCTTGCATTGCTTCACTAACAGCGTTTACAAAAGCAGCTACGCTGTCTGATTGTTCTCTATTTTTCTTTTTGTTCTGCACAATTTTCTCTGCATGCCTGGCATGGGTCATAAATTCAGGAAGCCTTGCAGTAGGGAGGGCGACATAATTCTTCTCCAGCCAGTATTTTATTTCTGGTCTAAAAACATTTAACAGCGCTTGCTTTAACTGTTGATTAAACACTATCTGTTCGTCCGGGGTGCTATCTTTTAACCCGCTGTATTTTCTAAACACAGCCTCAAACCTCTCTCGGAACTCATAGACATCTTCACCATCTTTCTGTTTTGCAGCTTGTATCTTACTGTAATTTGGAGGGCTCTTAAAGACTTCTCGTACTTGTTCAACTGAAGTAGTTACTCTCTCGCTTAGGACAGAGCTGTCTGCAGGGATGGGTTGACCTTCGTCTAATGGTTGAAAATGTTGGTTTACTCTACTCCAGTCAACTCCCATTTTACATTGCATTACACATTCTACCTCTTGTCTTAATTTTGCTTCTTCTAACCATCTTCTTGCACATTCTAACTCCTCTACGTGTTTAGGTTTTTGGTTTCGTTTGGTTTTATTGTGTACTGTCACTTTTTGACATAATTGCTCACAATCAGATACGACTAATTTTCCGCTAAAGTCATGTTTCTTCTTCCATCTTTCCATAAACTCACTAGACCCCGTGTGTTTCTTTTCCATATATCTACAATCTCTTTCAACGGCTGGTTTTGAGTTAGATTTTCCCATTTTTTAATTTATTTTTTACTGTTTTTTTTTTCTTTTTCATATACTCACAAGACTGTCAAGGTTTTAAACTACAAGTTGTCTGTCCACTCACACAAATGCTATAGCTGATCGAGTCCTAGACTCAGGTTAACCTTACGTACTTGATCCTTGATCAATACGTATTTCTTTTTGTTTGTTTGCCTAGGTCTTTCTTATCAATAGGCCTATGTATTTTTTTGATCCCCGATCAAAAATGAACTAATCCTCGATTAGTTATATTCTACTTTTTGCCTAGGTCTTACTTCTTCTTGTTGCCTAGGTCTTATATTCTACTTTTTGCCTAGGTCTTACTTCTTCATAGTATGTAGTCCCAGACTACTTGAGCTCTTAGTATGTAATCTCTTTTTTTTTTTTTTTTTTTATTTATTTTTTTTATTATTATTTTTTTTTTTTTAGTAATTTGAAATATGTCCCAGACTACTCACACTTGTCCGGTCCGCTTTCGTGTTCGTTGGATGTCGTCAATCCGGTCCAGAGGGCAGATCGGGGTCGACTGGCCAGCGCAGAGTTCACTACGCTGGACTTTCTTTCGCGGTCCCAGACCGCGAGCTGTGCACAGTCTTCAGTCTTCGACGATCCGTCCTCTGGTACTCGGGTATGTTGACATCCGGCTCGAAGGACCAAGAAATATGTCAAGAAAATACTCTCGACTCAGTGCGCTATCAACAAACGGACACAGGACAAGTGTTTCTCAGTTTTAAACTGCCCCAGCGCTGGAGGAGAGAGGGCACACTGAGGCAAACAGTTGCCTTCCCAGTTTGCAGTCTCTGTCCTTCAGCTAGAGCACAGCTCTTTTATTAAACAGGGAAAAAACAAGTTTCTTATCTTCAGCTCTGGCAGGTGTGCCAACTCCTTAGAAATGGGGAGAAAAGTTCTCACACACACAAGTTACATGTGGAATAATTTCAAGGGCAAGTTAGCAATTATTCTGAGAGCAGAATGTTCTAATCACATGAATATAGGCTTTCAGCTGCACCCTTTAGTCACGTACACACATAAGCAGCATGTTTTATTATGTGATAATACAAAAGCATTCTTAATTTTATTTACAATTGGTTTCACCTTTTATGTTGGATTGCCTGAATAAAACAACTTTTACATGATATTCTAATTTTCTCGAGTAGTACCTGTAGAAGAATATGACACAACGAAGACTTTACAAAAGAGAACTTCCGCATGTGCTTTTAACCCTAGCCCTGGCCGTGCTGTATTCAAGGCTTTTTTATATTTTGTTCAAATCTCGGATTGCCTCTGTTAATTTCTTTTTTTTTGGATTCTGACTTTACCCGTAGCAGATGAGTACCTGAGTAAACTTTTCGGAAGTCTCCTGGGCACCCTAAGCCCTTTGTGTCTGAGAACTTCAGCATATTTGCACCTATATTTTACCATTAGAGCTTTGCATATGGTCTGCAGCCAAAACAGGAAAGTAGTACTTGTACTTGTACTTATACAATTACTTCAAAACTACTGACTTAAACAGGCATAGAGTTGTCCTGATGAGGCCTCTGACTGTGTTGCATGGGGCTTACAGAGAGATGTACAGCCTCTTTAGTGGTCTGCCGTGACCTTAGAAATCTAACCAGATCAGATTTGCCTTGTAACACTGTCGCCAGTCTGCCCTCTACTGTGAAATCTCTGCCAACATAACTTGGAATTTTTGTTTCATCTTTCGGCTACAGACAGTTTGCAAAGACCTCTAATAGTAGGATATGCTGTACATGAAATATGCCGTTATTTTCTATTAATGTCTGATTGCTTCTTGGCTACTGTTTGTAACCCTGTCAGGCACACGAGATTAACTGGAGCTGTTTGTATGTTTTGTGACTTTTTAAGGTGCTGTGGAAGTCATACATTGACTTTGAAATCGAGCAGGAAGAGTATGACAACACAAGAGGACTTTACAAAAGACTGCTGCAGCGTACTCAACATGTCAAGGTCTGTGTGGTTTCACATTACGTACAATGTCTACCTTGTACAATCATGCTATTTCTCAAGATGTCACATTCTCCAGTGTTAATGTGCAGCAGCTGGCTGAGCCGTTAGGTGAGCTGTGCTACATCACTACAGATGTGCTGAACAGATGTAGGACGCTGAATAACTGGCTTCGTTAGACTAATTATCACATCTTCCAGAATACAAGTCTAATGAGAATTTTGACCACGAATTCTACCATAGCTTGTTAGCTAGGGAATGCGACCACCATTTGGCATCAGCAAAAAGGCACAGATTAAATCCGATTTTTATATAACCAGTTATAAATTGGTGGGAGTGGAGTTCTAGGTCCAGTGTTGCTTGTTGCAATTGTCTTGACTTTGTCTTTTAGAAGATCCAAGATCCTAAATCGGTCTGCTTTATTTCTTTTTCTCCTAAGAGGGTTTGATGCAAAACATTTCAGATTTCAGTAAGATATAGCCTTTGTCTCATACTTGAGGCAGCTGTGGCCTAATAGTTAGGGAGTTGGTCCTGGGATCAGAGGGTCGCAGGTTTAATTCCCATACCAGTAGGGTGGGGTAGTAAACAACCAGTGCTCTCTTTCACAGTCATCCATGGTTGAAGTGCCCTTAAGCAAGACATCTAACCCCAGTTGCTCCCTTTGCCTAATTCACTATAAGTCGCTCTGGATAAGAACGGCAGCTAAATGTAATGTAATACTCCTGAATTTAAACAGTGCATTAAAATGCTCCTACACTGTTCTTTCCCCCTAAAGGGTTTTGAGGAGAAACAGTTCAGCAGCCAGTAACATCTTTATTTCTGAGACAAGGACCATTACTTGAAGTAGTATTTTTGGCTCTCATCCTAAAGCAGTACTAAGTAGTTTTCATCCTACGGGTTGGAGGCAAAATTGTCTCTCGAACTACACAGAGACACTCCGCTCTTCCAAACTTTAGTGCTGTTATAGCCCATGGAGTGCAGGAAAGCGAATTCAGAAGTGCCTTTCACCCATTTACAAGTTGATGTACCACTGAAACGATTTTGGAAAACATTGTTTTAAGGTTAAGCTACTTAGTGTTGCTTAAAAAAGCCGGTCTTTCTGATCAATCACTGTTGCCTCCAGGTCTGGATCAGCTACGCGCAGTTTGAGCTGTCCATCGCCAGCGACGACCGCGTGCAGCGCTGCAGGCAGATCTACGAGGAGGCCAACAAGGGCCTGCGCAGCTGCGAGGAGAAGGAGGAGCGGCTCATGTTGCTGGAGTCGTGGCGTGACTACGAGCAGGAGTTCGGCTCCCTCAGCACCAGGGAGCGCGTCAGGAAGCTGCTCCCCGAGAAGGTCAAGAGGAGGAGGAAGCTGACGGCCGAGGATGGGGTAAGGAAGACCGCTGCCATGGTCGAAGTGTTTACTCGTTTCCTATGGTAGTGCATTCTATTGGGTGCGAGTTACATTGCTTTCTGAAAGAACATTGTGGATTTGGCTCGTTACCATGTAGGGTGTCAGAGTTAGCAGTCAGTTTTTCCTAGGGCACCATATAGTGAACCGTGTGAATATTTTGGATTTGGCTTGTTACCACATAGGGTGTTAGTTAGCAGTTAGCATAGTTACAGTACAGTTGCAGTATGTAGGGTGAGTTACATTGTTTTACATAGTGAGTGAAAGAGTAAATATTTTGGATTTGGCTCATGTTGCCGTAAAGGGTGTTGGGCTTGGCTTTAATCACATGTATTGGCATACTGTAAAGTCGCTTAGGATAAAAGCGGCTAAGTGTAGTGTAATATGCAGCCGTTTTTCGACAAATATCCTGAAATGACTCTTCAGATGATAAAACACCACGCCACGTTTTGAGCAGTATTGCTAGGTAACGTTACTATAATGTTTGGGAACTTTCCCACTAATATTGGTGCAACCCCTTTTTATCAGGAGAACTTAACCCTTTGGGAGTTGCTCCATATACCATTAAAGCTACATTAAAGTACCCTCCCTGTCATGTATTGGCTATGTAATTTAAACTTGTAGTAAAATCTCGCTCTGTTCTCCTTGCTCATCAGTCCGACGCAGGTTGGGAGGAGTACTACGACTACATCTTCCCAGAAGACACGGCCAACCAGCCCAACCTTAAGCTCCTCGCCATGGCTAAGATGTGGAAGAAGCAACAACAGCAGGAGGATGAAGACGACGAGGACGAACAGGCCCAGGAGAGGGAGAAAGATGATGAAGAGGAGGAGGAGGGGGGCAAGGAGGCAGAAGAGAAGGAGGAGGAGGAGGGGGAGGAGACAGAGCCCCGTCCCCGTGAGGCCCTGGTGCTACCTCCCCCAAAGGCAGGAGCCGCAGAGGAGAACACGTATGACGACCGAGACGACGACCAGGAGAGCAGTACCAGCAGTGAAAGTAGCACTAGCAGCGACAGTGACTCTGATGACGACAAAAAAACTCAAGGAAAGAAGAAGGAGGAAGAGGGGAAGAAGAAGGAGGAAGAGGGGAAGAAGAGATCAGAATCAGAAGATGACTAATTCATCAGATGAAACTTTTTTCCTTCCCACAGCATGGCCTTTTGGGGACCATACTCGCAGCTGAATCCGTGTATTTCTATGTTTTTACAAGAAAATAAACAAAATGAAAAATGTGCATGAATTCTTTTTATTCCAGATGCTTTCAGAACAGCAGCAGCAGTGAAAGAATTGTTTCAGGTGCCCTCTTTGCAAATGCCTCCTTGGCCTTTTAAGAGGCTATTGGGGAAACTGGGGATTTAAATATTTATTGTTTACTGTGACTCTCCGGCATCTGCAAGAACAAATCAGCATGATCACGTAGTTCTTGAAGCAAAAATAAAATTGTAACTCAAACAGTTTACCCCAATATGGGTTGATAGGATGCCTCAGAGAGTCACTGTCCTGTGCTATTCTATGTCTTCTGGCCTGACAGGATGTGGTAGCGGAATTATTGACTTCTTCTCCGTGTCCCTTGAGAGTGCTTTCCTCATATCTGCAAAGACAGACCAAGACGATGCCGTTACAACCGTTACAAGGTGAATAATCGATAATCCCACAAATTTATCTTCAAGTAAGGAGCAGTGTTGCGATGACGAGAAAACAAATGCTCGCTCAGTGCCTGTACTTGCTAAGCCAGAGGTGTCAATGCCAACTTCAGAAAGTAAAAACCCTGCTGTGTATTCCTTCTGTCTGTGCACTTAACACAGGCAAGTCATTAGCTGATCAACATTACATTACACTTAGCTGACGCCAGAGCGACTTACATTTATTTACAGGGTTTCAGTTATAGTCCCTGGAGCAGGGTGGGGTTAGATGCCTTGCTCAAGGGCATTTCAGCCATTGGTAGGGTCGGATTCAAACCTGCAACTCTCTGATCCCAAGACCAACTTCCTAACTACTGGACCACAGCTGCCCCATGTGTGCTCATTAGAATCAGCTGGTTTAGACAAAGATTGGATGAAGTGTGGCATGGTTCTTACTTTCTAAAGCAAGCATCGACACCTCTAAATTGAATAAGAAGCAGTGTTGTGTTATTATGGACCTTTAAAATGAAACTTGGTAAGCATGGTGCAACAGTGGAAACTTACCATATGCGTCCTCATCTGGTTCACCGTTGCTTGCCGAGTAGTACTCTATGACCGTACGATACACGCTGTAACCCAACTGTTTGTACATGTTCACTGCCACTTGATTGGACACGCGCACAAACAGGTCCACAAAGAAAGCACCTTTCCTGAAACGTCAATGGCAAATGAGATTAGACAGTGTCACCTCTCATTAAAGACACATGCAATATTACAGGATATTACGCAGTGAAGAGCAACCTGGATTTAGAAGCTACAGCTACAATCCAGTACCACACATTTCAAATCACCTGGTTCTACCTATGTACTTCATACAGATATTTTCAATAATTAATAGTGTTGCTGTAATTAGAATCATCTGATTTAGTGAATGGCCAGAACTACGTGGTACTGGATTGTAGCTTCTGGTTGCCCATGACTGATATGAACATATCAGTGTTAATATACCTCTCCGATATCTCCTCGAGCATGTCCATGAGTTTGGCGGCCAGTCCCAAGCGGCGGAACTCGGGGGCCACAGACAGCGCCGTGACGTGCCCGTGCCACTCCTCCCTGGCAACAGATCCCTCTGCCTTTCCCATGACTGTGAGACAGCGCATTGCTCAGATCAGTGTGAGTTTTATTGACTATGTATGTAAGTATACTTACACACACAAGGAATTTGACACCAGTAGATGGCAACTCTCTAGTATGCACTCAAGACGACTAAACATCTAAAAACAATAGACAAGTAACATACATGCTGGGTACACATTGCATTAAATTTACAGATACGACAGTAGTATACACATTACATAATGTGCCAGATAATCTACACATTTTGCTGCATATCATACTCTGGGCCGTTTATCTTTCAATGCCTAGCTTTTAAACATCACTGCAGTCCTTTCCTGTATTCTGAGTCACAACAAGTAGATCAGCTTCACATAATGATAGTTATTTTTTAAATTTGACATCAAAGTTTGTAGGCAAAGTGCCAGATTCGTGGGGCATTATGACGGGTGTATTAGGCTACTTACTGTAACCCATCAGCTCTCCGCCAGGTGCCTCTGCAAGAACGAAATACTCCGGCCAGTGAGCCAGATACTGTAAATAGAATGGTATGCCATACTGCAAAGCAATCGGTTAAATGAAAACTGCCCACAGTGCTGGTTGTAGCTTCTGTAATATTTGGTACGAGACAAAACGGTGAATATCAGTATGCTACTGTAGTATGTATTTAACTTTACATAACATCACACTTTTTTGCTTTCTTTGGGTTATAAAGAAGGATACAGTCTCGGTCAAAGGGTCCAAATTTCTGAAAAAAGAAAATAAACATGAATCAACATAGGAAAAGAGAACAGTCTGAATCCAAATGCTAGCTAAGTCACCCATGTTAGCCAGCGGTAGCATTTTGCATCTTAGCTGCAGTTTAAACCACTGGCACCTTAATAAGCTAATGGAACTTCTCAAAACACTTGACAACAAAAATGCATCTTTCATTAATTACAATTAATACTTATAATGGCTACATAATTACATCAGATATGACAAAAGCAGATTAGATTAGCTAGCTATATTACAGCTAACAGTGGCTGTAACAATCATTGTATTGTTGTACTGACAAGAAAAAGCGCATTTGGCACAAAACATGTCCGAAAACAGGCACTACACTTACATGTTGTTAAATCTGAAAAGATCGTCGCAGGTAAATGCCCGTAATGTTGTCATTTCGGCGTGTGTTGGTAGTTAGAGACGGGGGCTTCGTCCGCAACTGTAACCTTTTAACTTTAACCCCTTTACGTCAGTCTCGTGGTTTAATTTGGTAGAGGGTAAATTAGCGCACTCTGCTGCAAATAACTAGTATGACAACTACTTGAAATAAATCCTTGGGTCTCAAGGCAGTTTGCAGGTGTTCTGATTTCTGATTCTACATATCCAGTAAGCTTCACAACATAACAAAATACTTGTGTAATATGTCACATGCCTTGTCTCTATGACCTATATATTTTCCAGATTTATATCTTCAACGCCCCTGGGATCATTCAAGGTTGTCACTAAGATTGCCCCAGTTATTCCTGTTCTCCCATACACTTCATTTGATATGTCTATTTTGTGTTAGAACGCCTACCCTTAGGCAGGTATAGGTGGGGTCACCTTAGTTGGTGTGAAAAGCATCCTAGGTAGTTTTTGGTTACACATTCACAAAACAACATAGATGAGGGAAGCTGCAAATGGAGTGGCTTCGAGTACTTGGGCTCTTCGGATTTTTCATAGGTTTTAGCGGAGCACAAACCAGTCTAAGGTATTTACCGTATTTGTTGGTTTTATTCTATGTGATACATGTTTGTTTCTGAAGACATGTATTTTAATAGGGGCAGAGGCAGAATCCTGGGTTCAAAAAGTAAAGGTCGTGTCACATTTGTTCCAGCCAGTTTACTGAACCAGCTAATCCTAATAAGCACAACTCTTCAGGCAGGTAGACGAACTAATTACTGAAATCACCTGTGTTCAGAGCACAGACAGAACCAATACATGGCAGGACTTTTACTTTCCCAAGCCAGTTTGTCCATGCCTGGATAGGGATAGTTTTAACACGGCAGGTAGTGCTAACCTGTCCCTGATTCGGTAATACTGTCAAACACTTGTTTTTACGATTGAAGTTTCTAAGTCATTGTCTTATAGTTTTTAAATAGTTGCTTTCCAGTATAAGCATTTATGGGGCACACCATTGTGTAACTGTGCCAGCACTGCACATAGTTGTCAGTGGCAGCTTCTGAAAGTAAAGATATATATTCGATCAAACCACCATCACAAATCTTTTTACTTCCTGAAGCTAGGATTCACACCTCTATTGTGCTAGGGTCGTGAAACATTTTGCACACTTTACTTTTTAGACTTTCATTTATTTTTATATAGATTTTATTCTATACAGTATTATGGAAACATGTTATATTGATTTCTGTATCATTATTAATAATATTAATTATACATGCATGTAATACTCATTTCTCTGTTTGCTATAGCCCCAGTCATAGTCCGTCGTACCTGATCTCAGCACCAAAGGTGCTGCGGCATGGCATCCCCACCTGTCTCTCCGTCACCATACTGGGAGACACACCTGTCCTCGTGGTCTCTGAGATCCTTAACACAAACACCAGTCTGTCTAAGACGCAGAGCATAATTCCTGGAGGTTATTTATTTATTACTATTTACTAATTTATTTATTAGTAATATTATTTATGTATTCATTTTTGAGGATAAGCCTTTTTGATTACTGTAGCATGCAATGTTGTTTGTCTTTGCTCCACTGATTTAAGGCACTAACATGTGTGTTAGCAATAAATAGAAGTAACCAGCCATTGAAAAGTGTGACAACTTCATAAATTTAATGTTTTTGTTTTTTTACTTGCAAGGGGCTACTGAAATGCAAGAATTACCTGCTGTAAGTAAACCAGTTTGAACATTTAGTTCATCTCAAGTGTCCTATCCTGTTTCTCCTTCCCATAGTCTCATCCCGAAACTCCGTAATCCACTGAATTCTCTCCTGAGTGAAAGTATGTTATTGTCCTGTGTGAGAAATGTCTAACTGAAGAGCAGTGTCATTGTTTTCAGGATTAAGTCTTTTCTGGAAGCACAGTGTCATGGTTCATAGTGAATGTTTTTGTTTGTTGAAAAGCCAGACCTTGCAGATGCCCAGTATGAATATACATAACTGCAGACTTTTGTCACATATCATCCATTGTGAAGGAAATGTCAAGATTGATTGTGTCGTAAAAGGATTTCAGTTGCTAATCTATATGGATAGAGGTTCTAGCTCACCAGGGGCTTTGTAGATTCTTAACAGTAAATCTTGATCTGAACAAGAACTTCATGTGCTACAATCTATCGTCACGACCTATACAACAGTTCAGCGTATCAGTTAACATATGCTTGTATTATCCCTATGGCCTGATCATCACTGCGATGAAAAAAGGCATATTTGTAGCATAACGTGAAAAATTTGTAGCATAACGTGAAATCACAGCAGCACACTGAAATTTAAATGTGCTACTTTAAGATTTGTGCTGTTTACGCCCCTTTGAAATTACAAGACAGTATTTACCTACCTCTTTATGATTGCTTATTTTCTGTGCGAGTACTTGATAATACTTCTGACTATGTCTTTTTTTTAATGTCTGTTTATGTATGACTATGTGTAATTTTCCTTTGAGGGTCTGTCTGTCGGTCTGTCTGTGATTTTTGTTCTAGCTATCGTTCTATCTATCATTCTAGCTATCTTTATATCTACCTTTCTGTTTACCTACCTTTTGTTTTACCACTTCACCACTGTTTAAATATTGTTGTAAATTCACAGTGTGTACATTTGACTTAATACTTCTGTTAGACAGCACTCGTGTAACAGATTGTATAATTGCACCTGTATTTTCCACAGGTCCCGGCGAGTGATATGAGCTACTGGCATCCCTATCAGCTGGTTATTAAAGGCTATGAGGGAGATAACATGGTCTTCTCCAACTCCACCTTCCTGAGTTTCAGCCCCACCAGTTCCTCCACCTTCATCCAGACAGACAAAGCCAACTATAAACCCGGGCAGGCGGTGAGGATCCGGGTTGTGTCCATACACACAGATGGGCGCCCTCTAAACAGCACGGTGGACATGGTCATAAAGGTGTGTGTGTTTAAAGTGTGTGGTTCTCAAGGTGGGGGGTAGGCCTTGCCAGTGGAGAGTAGACATGACAGATGGGGCGCCACAAACAGGAGAATTTGTCCTTTCATGCCTGCCCCTAGTAATGTCTTTCTTGACAACAAAGACCATGAACAGCCATACATTAGCAAAGCCATTCACTGGCTTACACATCAGATCAGGTCCAGGCAAGGGCTATATTAATGTTAATATAGTAATATAGTATAGTAGTGCTAATAATAAGAGTTGTGTGTTGCTTTGGAGAATAGCATCTGCTAAGTACCATAACCATAACAGTAGGGGGACCAAAATGTGTTTGTAAAGCCCAAAATGTCTAGCAGTGCCCCTACACTTTGAAAAGAAGGATTTTTTAGAATGACAAGTCTGAAAACTGTATAGATAACTGCAGTTTTCATGGTGTTGCCTGAATTGAGCCAGTGGGTGGAAAATGTACATTATATCTGTGGAGGCATTGTGATGGTAGACCAGTTTGGCAACAAAACCGATGAATAGGCTAGTACAGAGACAGCCTCTTAAAAACCTGTGTCCTGTGTTGTTTGCTGCTTTGGGGGGGAACCAGGACCCGAGAGGCAATATGATCCGACAGTGGCTAGCTGTGGACAGTGTCTTGGGTATCGTATCCAAAGAGTTTCAGCTTTCGCACAACCCTCCTCTTGGCATCTGGACAATCATGACGACGGTCGACGTAAGTAACCCTTATCACGCAAAGCACTTGATTTGCCACACTGTGATCTTTTCGAGCACATTTTTCATTTAAATAAAAAACAACTTTGTGTATGTTTTGTATTATAATTTAAGAGGAACAGTTAAAAAGGTTTAGTTTTGAGAGTCGGTACAAAGAGGTATAACATGTGGATGTTGTTAATATAATGGCATTTTTAAATGCTGCTCCTATTGTTTAGCTCAAAGTCTTTGACTTTTTTGTTTGTATTTGTTGTTTTGCTACGCTAGCATGATCAAGACAAAATGTCATGAAGTTCTGACTAAAATGAGTGTTACACAAAACACATGTTAAATAAACACCACAGACGGGCATAATTGAAAAGGAATGTCTTAAACGAGTGGGGTTTCTGTACAAAGCTCACAAAGAGACCTGGTGCTTTGGCTGTTTGGGTAAAGATTATGCTGACCTTTGTCAATCTTTCTGTGTTTGCCTACGCAGGATACAACGAAGGAGAGGCACTTTCATGTCAGTCACTATGGTAAGCTGACTGTTTAGAGCGCAAATCCGAAATCGATGAATCATAACCACAGGCCCACAGGCTGCGTAAACAGGGCAAACATTTATCACTCTTCTACAAACAAAGCAAAAAGCAGGATTTTACCTCCATTAACATTTGTGTAAGGATGTGGGTACCTACATGTGTAAGTCATTCTTGCAGTTAATCTCTCTCTCTCTCTCTCTCTCTCTCTATCTCTCTCTCTATCTCTCTCTCTCTCTCTCTCTCTCTCTCTCTCTCTCCCTCTCTCTCTGTGCAGTACTGCCTATTTTTGAAGTTCGCGTGGATGTTCCCAAGGTTGTGCTGCAAGATGAACCATTCAGTGGAACAGTACATGCTCAGTAAGCCTTCTACCTCAGCTACCTTTTTTACACGAGGATGCAATCATCACTCTTCATACCAACATAAATCCATTATTATCCATTAAATCCATTAAATCTATTATTATTCCTTCAGCTCTGAAAAGACAGCCTATATGTGTTTTAATTGAAAAAAATAAAATAAAGCAACACTATGGGTTTTGCTGTAAAACCTAAAAAAGTCTTATTGCCACTGCTAGAAGATGCTCATTGGCTCATTGGCTCATTGGTACAGTCAGCAGTACCAGGCTGTAAAAGCCTTTTCTTTAATTTCACGGTGGTGTCCTACCTTGCACCCAAGACTGCATAGTGCACACACCCTTGACAGCTAGTGGGAATAACACTACTGTATGTTATTATAAAGGCATGTTTATTCACCCTTTCTATGACTATATGCCGTCCAAATTCATTTGGAGACGGTCACTGTCGTATAATGTAAATGGTGTATGTAAATGGTGCTATACAGCTTTAAGGGCATTTGTTTAGTCATCACCAGTGTGCATGTGTAGTAATCTAATGCGCATGATCAAAGTTAGTTTAAAGTGACTGTCAGATACTTACCTGTCTGTACATGCGTTCTACTAAAACAACAAAATCAGAATCTACTGGGTATTCTACACTCATGTGGACCTTGGATTCTACAATCACAAAACAAATCGTATGACAAAAAAGTACACCAGTGGTTACATAGTTATGTGCAAGTTACATAGAATTGCTTTAAGACATTTTGATTTATTAGTTATTTATTTACAGCGTCAAGATCTATATGAGCTTCCATGTCACTGTGACAGTGTTCTAAGATGTTTCTCATTGGGTTCTGCAGCTACATGTATGGAAAACCAGTGTCTGGATACATGAATTGCTTTAAGACAGACAGATTTATTAGTTATTTATTTACAGCGTCAAGATCTATATGAGCTTCCATGTCACTGTGACAGTGTTCTAAGATGTTTCTCATTGGGTTCTGCAGCTACATGTATGGAAAACCAGTGTCCGGATACATGAACATAACGTACACATATTTCTTTCATGGCATCAGTGTGCACTACAATGATGGGCATAAGGTGAGGCTAAAAAGATAATTAAACTTATTACCTGTACCTGTGGCTCATTTTAATCTGTTGGTGGCTGCATAATTGTGTTTATTTTTGAGTAGCACATTACATTTCAGTGCCTGTGTTTAACACGCATGCTTGATAAAGCTTCAGTTCTCATGTGGAAAGTATAATTTTTACACTTTAACAGATTGATGGCACGACTGATTTCACATTCGCCCTGCCGGAGGACAAAGATTACAAACGGTCCTCAGACTACATGTATCAGTACTATGAAGGCTATGGGGGAAACGAATACATTTACATCACGGTGTCTGTCACAGACTACTTTACAGGTGAATGAATAACGTCAGTCTGCAATGATGTTAATTATGTTAAGTGTTTATGTATACATCGCAAAGTGGATGGCTAAATTTCTCTTTCATGCATGTATTGAACATGCATCCTCTTTTTAACTGGTGTCTTCTAGGGTTGACATATCACTGCAATGCATCTGTTACATTAGTAAAATGCCAGTACAACCTGGCCTTTCATGGATACCCCAGCATCATCAGGCCTTCGCTGAACTTCTCCGCGCAGGTATGCTAGTGTTTCTCCCCTCGCTACACGAACTAAGGATGTGAAGCTGTAGAAGCGGTGTGTTTTAAGAGCATGGCTTTACTACAGGCTGATGTGAACTGTGGCTAACACTTTGTTTTTCAGGTCCTTTTTCAGTGTAATCTAAATGTAACATTATGTAATATTATGTACTTACACTTTACATACTTAACAGTAACACTAACCCTAATCCTAAACCCTTACCCTAAGCCTTAGGTACAATGTGAGCATATAATGTTACATGTTGTTACAAACAGTGAACAGTGTTTATGGAACCTTTAGTGAGCCACTCTTAGGGTTAGTATCCTCTTTATTTCTCGCAGGTGAAAGTCTTTAACTATAAAATTACATTCCATTTTGCTAACACTATTTATGCAGAGTGACTTACACTGAATTAGGTACAGGGAGAGCAGGGCTGGACTGGGTCCAAAAAATAGCTATGGCGGCCCACCATGATTGTTTATACAATATGCAGAGGCATACGACATATCAGGGGATATATGCACACATTGTGTTGTTTCAAAAATATAAATAAAGCACAGTAGCCCACATGGAATAGAGTAACCATGCTAAAGAAGTAAGTATGCTAAAATGCTAAAAAAAAAAAGTATGCATTCTTTCGATGCTCACAGAGGCTGAGGATGTCAAAGAAACACTGCCAGAGATGTCGTTAGACTAGTGTTTAATGAAATTTACTGTTTACAAATACAACACACACACACACAATTACTACTATTTAATGCTTTAAGTCTGACTGAATAAAATGAGTCCTGTAATAGTTTCCTATGTTATACATTATACATTACACTTAGCTGACGCTCTTATCCAGAGCGACTTACAGATATTTGCAGGGTTTCAGTTACAGTCCCTGGAGCAGTGTGGTGTTAGATGCCTTGCTCAAGGGCATCTCAACTGTGGGTAGGGCAGGGTTCGAACTGGCAACCTTTCGATTGCAAGACCAACAACCTAACCACTAGGCCACAGCTAGGCCTAGGCCACAGCTGCCCCTATGTTAAGCATATCACACATATCCCAAAACAATTTCACTGTTAATTCCACGGGCTATCATCATTTCTGTTTCATTCCAGTGTCTATTTCCAGTGTCTTTCAATTGGCCACTCCATGACCGTGTCTCCTCTTCATGTCTTGCAGGTGAAAGTCTCCACCTATGACGACAGCCCACTCAGTGTGGAGGACCAGGGGAAGATGTTGCACCTGACAGTCACACAGAAAAGAATGAGCCCCTGGAGCTGGAGAGAAGAAGTGTTTGACTTCATGGTTCCACGGGTTCAGAACTGGAGCAAGGAATTGGCCCCTTCTGAGATTCCTGTCATAGAAATCATCCATCCAGTCCCAGCTGACGGGGTTGTACGCTTCAACATCCAGCTCTCCAGTGATGTTGCCACGCTCAACATTGAGGTGAGGGAGAAGGAAGCCTTGATATGAGGCCTCCTGAATAGCTGTTGTCAGTGATGGGGAACCTGGATAGACTTTGACTTTGACTTCATTTATTTTGACAGGAACAGTGTGCAAAGACATTAACCTGACAGAGAGGTGTTTTGTACCAGGTTTAGCAAACTTTGCTATTTTTTACCTGTAGTCCCTGGACAGGTAGGGCAACAATATAAAATACAGGAAAATGTGCATAAATAAAATACTAAATAAAACAGTAAAAATGTACAAGTTACCGTTGTAACCTCCCCACCCAACCCCATCCCACACTACACAGACTATCACATAAATTGCTGAACAGATCACATGGAATATACCACAAAATATAACCTCCACCACACCAACTCATCCACACACACACACACACACACACACACACACACACACACACACACACACACACACACACACACACACACACACACACACACATATGCACACTCTACTCTACTGCAGTTAATTCAGGTGATTTCACTGGTTAACTCTGCCACCTGGCTAAAGAGCTGAGCTAATTAGAATCAGCTGATTTGGTGATGTGTGGATGGCGGTTACAGGTGCGGACTCTTTGTCTAAACTGCAGGTCGGGCGGATGACGTGACGAAAAATAATATTTTAATTAAATTCGGGCGGGTGGCAGTTTACAGTAACTACTCAAGTCAAAAAAATATAGCCTACATTGTTAAATATGACTGGCGAGTGCGGTTTTAGAAAACTGGTCAAAAACCGTTGGTGCAAATGGATAGCGGACGGATGATGAGTTTTGAGATGTGGTTGCAGATAAAATAGCCCATCCGCGCAACTCGAGAGAGAAGGAGGTTTGCTATTGGAGCTGCCTTCATAAGACCTTCCTGTACTGAATAGCTGTTGCTGTCTTCTTATAGGACACTCAGGTGAAGCTAGCAGAACCCTAAAAAGCAATCTGAAATCTAGTAAAATGGCATTGCTAGATTAGGTCTTTGTCATCAAATATTATGAAATCATAAATGTATTTCACATATCAGCATATTTCATACTGCTTATATAACTGTCTGTTAGTTATAGCTACTCTTCCACTGCCCCATGTAGTAGGAAGGCATGCACAATCAAATATTAACACAGTGAGTGCAGTAACTTTCTCCTACTCACAGGTCATTGGTCTAAGAAGTGGTTTTCCCTTTCTCAATGCTTTTATCTGTAGATTAGGTTTCAGTTTGTGCAGTCCCAGTACTATTATTATTATTATTATTATTATTATTATTATTATTATTATTATTATTATTATTATTATTATTATTATCATCATCATCATCTCTGTCTCCATAGGCACGGTTTGAGGATGCCCACAAGGGACTCCAGCTGTATAACACCTACTCGTCACCAAGTAATTCCTACATTCAGCTTCACAGTCGTGGCGAGCCTGAGGTACTGCTGGTTTTAAAGACATGAAAGTCAAACAAGAGTTTCTATATGTCTATATGAAACAGTAAGCATGAAATATGAAACAATATTTCATTACTTGTATGATTTTCCCTTTTTTTAGATTGGAGTGCCTCTACAGTTGACTGTATTAAGCAATTTCCCATTGATGAGCTTTCATTATCTGGTTAGTACTGTAGAAGTTACCCTTTGAAATGGTTATGTGATATTTGTGACATAGAAAAAGGACTGTAGTTTTTTTGTTTTTCTTGAAAAGTATTCTTTACAACATTAGTCACCCACATTTGCCCCTCACCCCCCCCCATGGAAGATTTGCTAATCTGTTAGCATATGATAGTCTTGTGTGTGGGGAGCTGTACACATATTTACCCACACTCAGTTATGAGCTATCCTTTAGTAATTGTAACACACCAGTGATGTGTCTGAGATTAAATCGTGTGATTAATGCCTGACTAATCCTCAGTTTGATCCCTTAAATACTATAAAGGGAAGTATATCAAAGAATTATAAAAATTATATAAAGCCTTTAAAGCAGCATAGCAGTTAAAAGCACATAGGCCATCATGTTGTGGCTAATTGGCTTCCTCATCATATTTACATATTTATCTTCTTAGTGGAAATCTCAGTCCCAAAATAAGGTTAAGGAAAGTAAGGAAGCAAAAATTGGAGTGTTAAAATTACAGGGTTACAGGTTTAAAAAGGGAGTTGATTTTAACTCAGTGTTTAAGTGTTAAATTAACTCTGGAGAGGGTGGAGCCCTCAAAAGGTGTCAAAATGAACTCTGTGGGTGTCAGTTCAGCATTGGTCTTTTTCCTACAATGTGTTTACCGTGTCTACAGGTCATGGCCCGGGGCCAGCTTCTGATGTCGGGGACCGAGAGCTCCGGTTCTTTCTCTCTGATCCCAGAACAGTCCTGGGCCCCGGAGGCCTGTGTGCTGGTGTACTGTGTCAGGCCCGACGGAGAGATCGTCAATGACGCGCTGCGTGTCCCTGTCCACCAAGTCCTCAGGAACACGGTAAATGACCTCTTTTATGGCAGCTTCTAGTCAACACAATTGTGTTTGTTCTTTTCTGTTGTCTCCTCGGAACCCTGTGGGGAATTAGGTTGTGATCATACTCGGTCAGTGTAACTGGAGAACACAGTCAAGGGGTTAGCCTATGACTGATAGTGGCAAATTGCACAAAACAGTCAAATCCTCGGCAGGTTTCCTTGAAGTGGCAGTTATCAGTGTGATGAGACATTTAAGGGGTACTACGCCAAAAGAAATCTGAGGCACTCAAAAAGGATGAAATTTAAGTCTTTAACCTAATCTTTAATGAAATGAAAGGCTTTTAAAGTAGCATGCTTTTTGAGTTTTTTCTTTTTTTGTAAATTTTAGTTAAGGAGTCTTACTTAAACTGGATTGTCCATCTCCTCTGTATTTGTACAATATGGATGCCAAGAGGATTTGTATTTGTGCGTGTGTATAGCTGTAAATGTGTAAAATATGATGGGCTGTGATATGCACCATATTGTATCGGGGCCTCGGTGTGTCCTCAGAAGGAGCTTGAATACACTCAGTGTTTGGTGCTGTAGGTGTCTCTGCAGTGGAGTCAGCACACAGTGAGGCCGGGCGAGGAGGTGGATCTGCAGGTGTCCGTGTCTGAGCCGGGGTCCGTTGTAGGGATCCTGGTCGTGGACAAAGCCACGCGACAGCCCGAGGCTGACAATGACATCACCAAAGAGAAGGTCAGAAAGTCATTCCGCCATTTTGTTACCATCCTTGAGCAGAAGTTACTGGAAGGCTCACTTATTTGTTTTATTACAGAGAGAGAAGACAGATGTGTTGTTTATATTTCAATTGTGTACCATGAACATGGTAATACCAAAGTAAGCATCATAAAATAAACATAGTAATGTTTAATTTACAATTTATGTTAACCAATACAGCCAATGTTACGGTAAGAACATTACAGCTGGATATAGGGTAGTGTTTCTACTGAAATCTTTTCCTCAAGGCTAATTTATAGTCCAGGTGTCCAAATAAACAAAATAGGAGGTAAGAAACAAAATTTCTATCTGGTAGGGTGTCACAGAATCTTTGTACACATAAAAATTTCAAACAGCACAGAGATTTGTCATGCTCTCTTATTGGATAGAAACTCAAAGTTTATACAAGTTGGTGTAGAAATCACCATATTGTGTTTTGTTGATTTTACAATGTTGTCTTGAGGACTTTGAAAGCCTCTGGCATTGTGACATCCGTCAACAGTCTTCGTTGTCAAGACTATAAAATGGCCTTAAAGCAGCCACACCATCACCTCTTTTCCTAATAACACAAATGTCCAGTAACCTCTGTGCCAAAACGAAGACATTAGGTGGCAGTGATGCCACAATGTTATTGTTGCTGATATCAACCAAATATAGGCCAGGCCAGGCCAAGCCAGGGTGTCTACGTTTTTTTATGTTCTTATAATTTTCAGACAGCAGTTCACTTTGGTGAATACATGACTCGACAGCCTTTTTGTCATGCCCTTTGTCTCATCTTTTGTTGTAGTTCTGAACAAGTGACATTCTTGGGTGCAGTCATATTTCTGTATAATCCCTTTCATCTGTAGACATCCCTTAACCACAGATCCCACTTGAGTAGTTTACTCATCACAGTTTTTACAAAAACTTTTTCGACAGAATTTTGCCCTGTTGTTTCCAAACTAGTTTTATGTTGTATCAGTTTCAGTATTTCCCTTCCTGTACCTGTAACCCAAGAACCAGTCTCCACCCAAGTATCATTAGGTGTAAAAGAAAGAACTGGAAAACACTTTTCAGCGAGAAAACAGGAGGCCTCTCTTCTAGAACAAAGCCAAGTCTATTGTCTGACCCCTTTCTTTTCTCCCTACAAAAGCTGTATTATTAGTGGGATTTAGTTCAAGTGGGATGTTTTATTGTCGTTGTTTGTGTAGGTGCTGGACGAACTGGCTCTCTATAGCATGGGCGGGGACTCCATGGACATGGAGAACATGGGCGATCCGTACTCAGTCTTCATGGTAGGGTCTCGCCTTCCCTGAGGCATTCATCTGGGCCTCTCATAATCTTACATGTATCACCTGTCTGAGAACTGCCTCTGTGGTGTGCTGGGATTGTGTAAGGTTAAACAATGTGCTTTTTTCATATACGTGATTCATTCCCCAGGGTGCTAATCTCATGGTACTTACGGATGCCACCTTACACCAAAGAAGGAACTTGAGGCCTGAATTTCGTAAGTTTTTAATTAGGAATGCAGTATAATGTTTTTTTGTCCTCATAAATGTAATGTAATGTAATGTCATATTACCACCATGGTGTTTGCTTTTGGAGGTTGCATTTGTAAAGCTAAAGAACATTTTTTGCTGACTGGGTTCTATCCAACAGCAGGGGAGATTGCGATGATGAATGACGACAAGGGTGACCTAATGTACGATGAGGACCCAGTTGTGCGGCAGTACTTTCCTGAGACATGGCTTTGGATGGACGCTGACCTCGGGTGAATTAAAGGAGACCGTGCACATACCCACTCATAAAGGACACATAAACTGAAAAAAAAAAAAAAAAAAAAAAAAAATCTTCTTGCTTCTTCAAATTTCATTGGTTAAAAGGAATATTCTTCCTGTTAAGCTGTTTTGTTTTGTAAGAACACTCCACATTTTTGGGGAATGCTACTTAGAGTTAAACAGTGAAGTTGTCAGTAGGTTCTTAGTTTTTAGCTTAGCATAAATCATTGAGTCGGATTGCTGGTCTAACCTGCCAGATCCAGAGTTTGGCTGAATGGATTTAAAAATGGTAAAACTCAATTGTTAGGAGGGAGTAGGAAAATAAAGCTATTTTCCAAAAAGTGGAGTGTTCCTTTAAGTTGGTCCATATATAAAATGTACAAAGTTTACAGTACGCAATACTACACTAATGTCAAATTAGGTCGGTCTCTAGAACAAAAGCACTGTGTTGTAGTATAAAAACATGTTCTGATATTTTTTGATGTTTTGCATAAATGTCTTTCAGCAAATACTGTATATGAATGTAAAATTCCCTTTTGGACATTTCCCTGTTAGTATGGTATTCATATATACAACAGGGCAAAACTCAGAATGAATTTTACAGCATGGAAAATGAACAGAATGGCTTTCTTCTGGGAGTTGAGGTTTATTTTACTATGTTGCTTCCACATGTTTTTCCTCAGTGGCTTCACAGAGAAGTCTTTCCCCGTGACTGCACCAGATAGCATCACGTCCTGGGTGGCCACGGCCTTTGTCATGTCAGAGACACTAGGCCTGGGGATTGTCAACGCCCCAGTAGAGGTACTCCTCCTCTCCTCTCTTCTCCTCCTCTCCTCTCATCTCCTTTTTTTCTCTCCTCTCCTCCTCTCTCCTCCTCTCCTCTCCTCTCCTCTGCTCTCTCCTCTCCTCTCTCCTCTCCTCTATTCCTCTCCTCTTCTGTCCTCTCCTCTGCTCTCTCCTCCTCTCCTCTCATCTCCTCTTCTCTCCTCCTCTGATCTCCTCTTCTCCTCTCCTCTCCTCTTCTCTGCTGTCTCTCCTCTCCTCAATCATCATTATCTAACTGCGCTCATTGAGACTACTCAAATAAAACGTTCACAGGTCTGGCCCTACTATAAATGCACCATGGATATATAATAATAATAATAATAATAATAATAATAATAATAATAATACATGTGATTAAGTCATTGGTCATTGTCATTTTTATCAACAGCCTTTTTCAATACCATATTTTCCTGTTTTGTGATTTATTTTCTGTTCTGTGTCTCAGTCAACTGACAGCCCCTTAGCTTGTATCTCGTCTTTGGTTTCTGTCTACATGTATGAAACTTTTATGCCACCAGTAGTGAGCAGGACTGCCTGACAGAACAAATACTGCATGTCAAAGGGTTCTTCCTGGTTAAAACAAACAAACAAATTAATAAATCAATAAATACAAATGTATTCATTGATTGCAGTTCCAACTGTCATACTACTAGTCATCTTTTGCTTAAGTCCAGTATTTCCTTTCACCATGTTTACAGCTCACAGTTTTCCAAGACTTCTTCATAGCCCTGAATCTCCCAGCGTACATCATTAGGGGAGAACTGCTGATCCTCGAGGTCAACCTCTTCAACTATTTGGATGAGGACCTGGAAGTGAGTCTTTGTGAACTGTTAGTGACCTCACATAACACATTTTATGGCAATTTGTGTGTTCCCACTCCTACAGTATTCTGTGGGAATTTTTGCCTCATAACTGGAAAAGCTGTAACTGCTATTTAATGCCCTGTGGAGACTTTTGTTTTGCTTCATGTCTTGGGATGTTTCTTTAGTATTCTTATTGCCGTATTCTCTCTCTCTCTCTCTCTCTCTCTCTCTCTCTCACTCTCTCTGTTCCTCCTTCCCTCCCTCTCTCTCTCACTCTGTTTCACACACTCACACACACACACACACACACACACACACACACACACACACACACACACACACACACACTCACACACACACACACACACACTCACACTCACACACACTCACACTCACACTCACACTCACACACACACACACACACACTCACACTCACACTCACACACACTCACACACACACACACTCACACTCACACACACTCACACTCACACTCACACTCACACACACACACACACACACACACACACCATCTTTTCCCTCTTTTTTTGCAGGTCATTGTGACAGTTGCAGAGAGCGAGTCCTTTGAGTTTGTGTTTCCGGACAGTGAGGGACTGTCCATGGCCTCTAAACGCACAGTGACCGTATGGAGTCAGAACGGCACCACGGTGTTCTTCCCTATCAGACCCACTGCACTGGGCGAGATTCCCCTGTCCGTCAAGGCCATCTCCTCATACAGCTCAGACGCAGTCTACAAGACCATTCTTGTCAAGGTAGTCTAAAAGCTTCTATCGGGATCAGCGTTTTTTATTGGTTGTCAGAAGAGATGGCCGGAGAGGTGCCACATAACAGCACTCTAGAAAAGAAGAGAATAAAAAAGAAAAGAAAAGAAAGAGGGGAACTTGAGAACTCTCTAGTAAAGGTAGGGGAAAACTTGTATGAGAGTTCTCTATGCTCTGGTGCTTCTTATTACTGTCATTTGTTTGGATAGCAGACCAAAACACAGACGATAAACTAGGTAGAGCTTTGTGAAAAAGAATTTCAAATAGAATTGGAAGGTGTATGGATACCTTCACTCTAGGATAAAAAAGACAGAAAATAAATAAATGAAACACATTAGTAATAATAATATAATAATAATAATAATAATAACATATAATAATAATTATATAATAATAATAACATTAATGAACAGAGAAATAAAAAATGAGTAAGATATTAATGCCAAACTTGAAAAACATTAAGCACTCATTAGATTGTTAAGATCAAGCTTGAAGCATCCTGTTTAGATATCACACCTTGTGCTGTAATCAGGATTGTTTCTGTTCATTGCCTTACTCTTTAATTGAATGATTGTCCGTTTGCTAGTATTATTTTTGCCGAGGAGATTTATGCTCGGTTGGAGATGTATAATTTCAGCCCTTCTTCGCCCCTATCAGAAAAAAAGCCAGCGCCTCCTGAGAGTCCTCATGTGATGTTTGATATACGGTGTTGTGTTCGCCTTGTTTATTTATTTATTATTTTTTACAGCCAGAAGGAGTGGAGCAGTCGTTTACAAAGACTCTGTTCTTGGAACTGCCTCCGTCACCGTCCAGCATTTCCAAGGAGATCTCGTTCACCTTCCCCACAGATGTGGTTCTCGGCAGCGAGAGGCTTCAACTGACCGCGGTCGGTACGTCTGGTCGGCTGTCTTCAAACTACAGCCCCCCTCTCTTCCTCCTCTCCACCCTCCCCCCCCCTCCTTCAACCCCTGTAACCTCTCTCACTCTGACAGGATGCATATCACTCTGCTTGCACTTAACAAAACAGAGCATTCTTAACTGCTGGGATTACAGTCACATTAGTATCTTATGAGCTTTCAGTTACTCAAGAAAAGTAGTTTTCTCGCTGTCTCTCTCTCTCCCTACCTCCTTCCGGCATAAGACTAATAACTTTACTGTGAGCATCTGCAGGAAAGACTGAGATATACAAATCTGCAGCCGCAGTTGCATGGAGTCGTAAATTTACATCTAGTTGGAAAAAAAACCCTTTGAAAGAAATGACACGGCAAGGCTGGGGAGTCTGGTGTTTTTCTATGATTACCAGCTGTGTGATTGTTATTAGCCACGTGACGGTAAAAGACGCGGCTCGCTGACACGCTATCCCCGTCGGCCTGCGTGAGGCGCGCTTGCTTGTTTGCGAGTGCTCGCTCTTGGAGTAGTAAACAGGCAGCCTGTTGTTTAGGTGGCTGGCCATGTAAGTGCAACAAATGTGGAGCCTGTGTTTGCTTGTGAGTGTCACCTCGTGTGTTTTGTGGAAGCAGCGGGCTACATCGGTCACGCGGATTTGCTTCGGTTTCCGATTGTGGGCTTTTTTGATTTTTTGTGGCCCCAAAAAGTTACATCCTTGAAACATCATTAAAATTCCTCACAGCAATCTGCCTATGTTGATAACTTTGCTCAGCAAAACAGTCTATAATCCATAAATAAAACAGTCTATAATTCATAAATAAAACGCCTTTCAAGGTGAATTACACAATGCTGGAAATGCTACACAGTACTAGAAATTTGGTTTTGTTTCAAACCACATTCGATTATTTTAACCAGTTATCTCCTGTTATGTTTTTTTTTGTATGGGGTGAAAGGTGACCTCCTTGGACCGTCCATCACCGGCCTCGAGTCTCTCATTCAGATGCCCTACGGCTGCGGAGAGCAAAACATGATAAACTTCGCACCAAACATTTACATCTTGCGCTACTTGAAGAACATCGGACAGGACGACGCAGCGACCAGGGAGCGTGCTATTTCCTTTATGGTGCAAGGTGCTTAGACGTTTCTCCTATGTGTTAGTCTGTGGTTTCACACCCTTCATTTTTTAATTTATAGCTACTGTATGCATTTTAAAATATTGTGCTCTAGTCTTTTATTGTGCAGTAGAGTAAGTAATTTATATGTATGACTATAACTAGCCTTTGCAAGTTATGCCTAAGTTATTTTTTTCTGAACTGTTTGTTATACCTTACATTTTTTTCCAAAGCATTTTAATTTCACATGTGGTGTTGTAGCATTGACAGGGCCCAGAAAGAGACATTGGGGAGGAAAACTATAATGTTTCTGGTGCACGTGAGAGTTTCTGTTAAGTTCGAGAAACTTTGTCACACTTACCAGAAGCTTTGTAGTGCTCACATACAACTAAAAGTAGCCGGTAGTTGTATTTCCTGTGATAAAGCCTCCAGACTGAGGCCAAAAAGCAGCAGAGGACTTATTCTCTTTCCTGAAATCACCAAATACTAGTCTTTACTAGCGTAATAGTGCTTAATAATACCATTAACCAACTGAAGGATGACTAGTTGAACATTAACATTAGGATTTAAGGCCGGTACATTTTTAGACCTTTCACCCCATGATGTAAACAGCAGTTGACCAAGAGCTTACCTGTTTGCCGGGGGGTGTGTTTCTCTTCAAAAGCAATCAGGTTACTGCCTGTGTTAAAAACATTGTGCCCCATGTCCATGTAGGGGGCTCTGTAAATATTGTACATCACTTTGGGGGAAAAAAGATCTCTCCCCTATGAATGAGTTGTTCTGTGTCTATATGATATTCTGTCTGTCTGTTTATGTATGTATGTATCTGTCTGTCTGTCTGTCTGTCTGTCTGTCTGTCTGTCTGTCTGTCTGTCTAGGTTATGAGCGTGAGCTCTCCTATCAGAGGGAAGATGGGTCGTTTAGTGCCTTTGGTGACAGTGACACGTCAGGGAGCACATGGTATGTACCCCGCTCTGTGGGATTCTCTGGGATCTCTGGGATTCTTCTATGGGATATCTGACCAAGTAGGGCAAACACAAATTAAAAACTGTTCCTTCTGTTAATCCCATTATGATCTTGACTCAAAATCTTAAAACATATTCAAATCCATTCCCAGAGGAAAATATAACAACAGTCTAAGATTGTATTGACTTCAGATCTGTTTCTCCTGAAAAAGTGGAAGACTATTTAAAGATTGAAGGTTAACTTAGATTGGAGTTGGGGTTTACTGAACGCTATTTGTTATATGGTTTCATTTAAAACGTATAAGAGACAGGCCAGATATTACTGGATTCTGAATTGTTTCTCCTTAAACCCCTTTAGGAGAAAAAGATTGAAAAAATCATCTAACTATAAGATCATGTGTTGCACTCTAAGGAAGATGATGTACATCAAAATGTCAGTCATTTCCTGCACCAATTGAAAACGTCAAAATAATACTCTGGTGTGCTCTGGTCTTTCCTGGATCTAGCCTGCTTCAGAAGTGGCCCAGGACCTGCTGTTGATAACATTGTGTGTGTTGCTAACAGAAACAATCAAAACAGTTCTAAGAAGCCATGTTTTCCTCTGGGCTGTCCTACCAGGTTAACAGCGTTCGTGCTGAGGTGTTTCCTGCAGGCTCGGGCATTCATCTCCATCGATAGCGTGGTGTTGGACCGAGCTGCCATGTGGCTCTCGGCTTACCAGGACCTCAGTGGGCAGTTCCAGGAGCCTGGCCGGGTCATCCACACGGAGCTGCAGGGGGGGCTGGACGGGCCTGTGTCCCTCACGGCTTACGTGCTCATGGCCTTAATGGAAGATGACCATGTTAGGGTGGGTAGTCACCGCAAGATGGACATGCTGACCCTTAGTATCAAACACACCAGTGCAAATGTGGAGTGGAGAAACTCATTTGGGCACTTCCAAAGCAGCTGAAATGGGTCTGACACCATGGTCCTCAATGTTTCAGATTTTACGTCCAAACTGTTATATCCAACTTTTCCTCATTACTGGTCCCTTAGGACATGTCCAAAAGTTGTCAAAAGTGGGGAAAAAAGTGATTAATTGTCATTAAAGCAATATTAACACTCTCACACTATGTTAGGTAATGTCATTTGTGGGGGCCTAGAGTTATGGACTGCATCCGAAACCTTAGTAGGCACTGCGTTCTATGCAGTGCTTACCACTCGACCGTTACAGTAGTAGCTTCTACGTAGCAAACGTGCCAGTAGCAGGTACAATTCGGATGTACTAGAACACAGCCATCTTGCCCGTCCTCTGACCCGGATGTTTACATCAACGTCATTATTTTGCCAGCTTGTAGCAAAGGGTTAGCTACCACCGCTAGTTAGTTATGCAGTCATGGCTATCTATGCTGCAGTCTTATTTTATCAGATAACCTTAACGTTTGTGTGCATTGGTGACGTGAACAACTATTTACATGGCTTTTATTTACTGAAGTAGACCTTTGTACACCGTCAGACAGGCGTCCGGTGTCTCCGCCATCTTGGTTAGTTTTATCGAGCGGGGAGTTTGGGGTTCTTCTTCTACGGTTTTCAACCTCCCAGTGACTCCTGGGATAGCGTAGTGTAGTTCGCTTGCACACTGCAAAATATTACCGGAAATAGCAAGCCATCCGGGTACTTTTGGCCCGGCTTCGCCTACTACTAAAAGCTTCTAAGGTATTCGGATGTTCTAGGTCGTGGCTTCCTCATTTTTGGCTACTATGCAGGCGGCTAGTAAGGGTATTCGGATGCAGGGATGGTCTTCCTGGAGGATAAACATTACAGGGTGGGTAGACATTGCAAGATAAAGACAGGGCAGTCACACTTGTACAGTGTGTTAGGAAATGTAATTTGTGGGGACTGGTAGTGATGATACACAGAGCAGTATAGACATACTGTAGTCAAAGTCAGTCAGCTTTGTTGTCAAAAAACCATATATGTACAGGTTGCACACACAGAATTTGAAATTGCAATGTTCCCTAGGCCCACAGTGAACATTGAACATCTTATAAACAAGACAGGAGGACATGATGACAAAACATAATAATATAAACATTACATTACATTACACTTAGCAGACGCTTTTATCCAAAGCGACTTACAAAAGGAGGACATAATAGCAAACAGATGTGTAGAGAACATCGAAGGTACCTATGTAAAGAGATAGTAGAATTTGGTTTTGTTAAGCAGTCTCGGAAAAGAAGGGTCTTCACAAGCTTTTTGAAGGTCGAGAGGGAAGTTGCTGCTCTTGTAGGGACTGGTAGGTTGTTCCACAACTGAGGGACAACAACCGAGAAAAGTTTGGAGTGACCTCGCTTTGTCTTGGGAGAGGGTATGGCCAGGCGGTTCGTATTGGAGGATCGCAGCGTTCTGGACGGGATGTAAGCATTCAGTATGACGTTGAGATAGGTGGGGGCAGATCCACAAGTGACTTTGTAGGCTAGAGTCAAAGCTTTGTGTTGAATTCTGGCAGCCACCGGGAGCCAATGCAGGTTGATGAAGAGAGGAGTGACGTGCGACCTTTTGGGTTGATTGAAAACCAGTCGTGCTGCTGCATTCTGAACCATTTGCATTGGTTTGATTGCACAAGCAGGAAGGCCAACCAGAAGGGCGTTGCAATAGTCGAGGCGAGAGATGACCATAGCCTGAACCAGTAGCTGAGTAGCATATTTGGTCAGGTACGGTCTGATTTTTCTAATGTTATATAGCGCATAACGGCACGACCGCGCTACGGAGGCAATGTGGTCAGAAAAAGATAGCCGGTCATCAATCACGACGACGAGGTTTTTAGCAACCTTGTTCGGAGCAATCGTGACAGTGTCCATATTCAGGCTGATATCATGGTGGATTGACTCCTGGGCTGGGATCACCAGGAGTTCAGTCTTAGACAGATTGAGCTGGAGGTGGTGTTCCTTCATCCATGCGGAGAGTGCGGAGAGACAGGCAGAGATGCGTGCAGAGACCGTGGTGTCATCTGGTCGAAACGACAAATACAGCTGTGTATCATCATCAGCATAGCAGTGATAGGAGAAGCCGTGTGAGCGGCAGAAAGTACAGTAGGCTTGTATATAATACAAATAAGTAAAAACACAATGTGTAGTGTAGAAGAGCTCAAATGGTGCCATTTAAGAAGTGGTGTCATAAGACAAGTACTGTATAACTTGTGGGGACTTCTTACAGGAACATTCATTCTCTTACACTGTGTTAGTGTATGTCATTTGTGGGCACTGATAGTAATGATACACAGGGTAACTTTTTGAAATCTTCCTGGGCAACGTTACAAACAGATACCACCTGGGTACTTTCTCTTAATTTAGACGACGCATTTTTATCAGGCAAACCTAAACTAACAGGCAACATCAGTAGTCACAATCAGAACGTCAGGATCCATATATTCATCATGTTGTTGCCTGGCAACATTACTCAAAACGTTGCACTGTGTGTCATCACTTTGAGGCCCCAACACAGTATTTAAGAGTGTGAGCGCTTTTATACATATTTGGTCCCGCACGAGCATCCTGCATACAGTGGTGTAAAAAAGTGTTTTCCCCCTTCCTGATTTCCCATGTGTTTGCATGTTTCTCACACTTAAATGTTTCACGTCATCAAATAAATTTAAATATTAGTCAAAGACAACAGACACAAAATGCACCTTTGAAATGAAGGTTTTTGTTATCAAGACAGAAAAAATATCCAAACCAACATGGCCCTTTGACTAATGACTAATATTTAAATTTGTTTGGTGATCTGAAACATTTAAGTGTGACAAACTTTTCTTATGCAAAAATGCATCAGGAAGGGGGCAAACACTTTTTTGCACCGCTGTATTTTGTTGTCTGCACCAGCATCTTGTGTAGGGAAACTGTGGTTTTTGAGGACATGTTTTTGCACCCCATTGTTTTGTGACGCGTGATCTACGCAGACACGTTACTATTTATGCTTACTGTTCCTCACAGACCACCTACGCAACCCAGGTGTCCTTGGCACGGAGTTTTCTCGAAGCCAAGGTGGACGAAGGGATTTCCAGCGACTACAGCCTGTGTCTGGTGACCTACGCACTGTCCCTGGCTGGCAGTGCAAAAGCGACCGCCGCCATGAATGAGCTGCTGGGTAGAGCAGTGGAGGAGGGTGGGTAATAGCAGGGTGATAAAGGCCCATTTTCACCAAGAACTATAACTGCAACGATAACTACAACAACTGTGCTTTTATAAATTGTTGTAACTTTAGTAAATGGCAGAGTTTAAACCTCAACCTCAACTATAACGATGATGACGTGGCTGAACAATATCATTGGGATCACTTTCAGAGCAATTCTATGAACTATACAGACAGCTTTCCCAATCAGAATCCATTACAATTTAGAAAACATCACTCTATTTACTTTTTTACACTCCCATTACGATTACAAACGTTGTCATAAAATATTGTTCTTCAATCTAGATGCTCATGTCATTATAGTTATAGCTGTCGTTATCGTTATAGTTCTTGGTTGTGCATGAACCTCAACCCCCCTGCACATACACACACACACACACACACACACACACACACACACACACACACCTGTCTAGGCCTCTGGCTGTGGAGACTGCTGATTGATGTTTTCATCAACAAACAAAACCACCAAGGCACACATATATCACGTGCCACATATGTGACAACATAGTTTGACTTAAATTGTTTGTGGCTGTGCTGTGTTTTTCCAGAGGTTTACTGAAACAGGCTGGACACATAAATTTCAGAACAAGGCCTGAGGGTCTTTTTGTTAAAAAAAGAGCTTCTGCTTGCACAGCTGTTCTTGTCAGCTGCAGAATTATGTGTGTGTGTGTGTGTGTGTGTGTGTGTGTGTGTGTGTGTGTGTGTGTGTGTGTGCGCGTTTGCATGTGGATGTGTTTGTTTGTGTGTGTGTCTGCCTGCCTGCCTGTCTGTCTGTGTTTGTTTGTATGCATATATGTGTGTGTGTGTGTGTACGTGTGCGCGTGCCCGCATTTGCGTTTGCGTGTGTGCGTGTTGATGTGTGTGTTTGCGTGTGTGTGTGTGTGTGTGTGTGTGTGTCTGTGTGTATACTTACATGTGCGTGTGCAGATGGGGTGCCAATGTGGGGAGGCTCGTCGGACGAGGGGCTGACAGAGTCGTGGCAGCCGCGGTCGACGGACATCGAGATGGCCGGCTACGTGCTGCTGTCGCTGAAGCGTCTCTTCCGGCTGGAGCAGGGCCTGCTGCTCATGAAGTGGCTCAGCCTGCAGCGCAGCCACCTGGGGGGATACGGCTCCACGCAGGTCAGCCTCACATGCAGCTCTGGAAAAAATTAGGAGACCACTGCAAATTTTCCTAAAGTCAGCATCTCTACATGTATGACAGCCATTCCTTTCCAGTGTCAATTGAATTTGGAATCCGAGAGAAATGTTGTCAGTAGTTTACAGAATAAAACAAAAATGTTCACTTTACCCACACAAAAACCTACACCAGAGAAACTTCTGCCAGTTGGTGGATTTGGACCTGTGGATTCCTGCGGACCTGTGGTCCGAGGTTCATATCCACTAGTTATACATTACAATACATTACACTTAGCTGACGCTCTTATCCAGAGCGACTTACAGATATTTACAGGGTTTTAGTTACAGTCCCTGGAGTAGTGTGGGGTTAGATGCCTTGCTCAAGGGCATTTCAACTATGGGTAGGGCGGGATTCGAACCGGCAACCTTCCGATTGCAAGACCAACTCCCTAAGCCACTAGGCCACAGCATGGTAAACCAGCCCCTTGTACTTCATTTTATTTTGTACAGAGGGTCTGGCAGTGCTGTATTGAGAAACGATTACTTCCTGGAGGTGTGGACTCTGCTGAAGTTTAAAACAAGTGCCTCTGCTTTTACCCGTCTAGTTGTGACATATGCAATTAGCCTGCCTACGCACTACAATTCAGATGTTTTCAATTAAAAAAATGCGCTCAGTACAGCAATGTTGAGTTTGTATACAGCGACTTACAAAAGAGTACACAAATAGCTGCCGTCAAGCAAAAGAGAACAGAGTAGTACAGGAAAAGAGTTCGTAAGTGAGGGTGGTGTGAGGACGGGAAGCGTTTACTGTCAACACCATCATCACCACCATCATTTGTCCGTAACAGCCAAACATGCTGCATAAAATCAAAATTGTGCCTTGTCTCTCATGTACTCCACCATCTTGAATAATTTGTTTTTTGAAAATCAAAAGTAAAAAAAAAAGTAAAATGACGTACGTCACACAGCCTCCAATCTGACCATCCTCAGTGCCAGAATCACAGCGGGGGCCTGCAGTTTACAAATTTGTCTAGCCTGTCTGGACATATTAAGGATACTTTGAAACACACTTTTCAAGATTATGTCATCTCTTGTGTTTTGGACTCGGGTTGTCCTTATTCTGAAATGCTTCAAAAACTGCTGTTGGGAAGCAGTGATATTGCATCACTTTGCATTCACCACAACATTTCATAGAACAGAATAGAATATAAAGCCTTTATTGTCATTATACACAGTACAATGACATTTAAAGTATAAAACTATAAGCGCAAAGTATAAAGTATAAATAATGTACTAATATACAAACATTGTTTTCCAGCCTGTAAAAACTGGACATGAGTCTTGGGTTACACTTTATTTGACGGTGTCTACATATGGGTGACATGACCCCTTTATAAACATCACACTACACATATCATGAACATTAATGACACTTCATTCATGGTTATAACAGTTGTCATTAAGTGTCATTGGGTTTTTGGAATGTCTGCATCCCAGAAAAAATCAATTCAAGATTACAAAAACCTAATGACACTCAGTGACAGCAATCATAGACATGAATCAAGGGTCATTGCAGTTCATGATATGTGTCATGTCATGTTTATAAAGGGCTCATGTCACTCTTATGTAGACACCTTCAAATAAAGTATGACCGAGTCTTGATATGATCTTTACCGCATTGGTGTTTGAGACAAACATGGATAGTTACACCTTAGTTTGACCTATCCACATGTGCTTCTCCAAATCCTCTGCGTTATGAGATGCCTGCTCTGTGTCAGAAGCACAGCGTGCTGTGATGGCCTTTAGAAGGGGCTGCAATGTGAGATGCAATATACATGCAGCATGGACTTAAGCTCTTGAATCATGCCATGAATCTTACAAGACTCAGGAAATACTATCAGGCTTACTTATGAAATGTATGTGTGTGTGTGTGTGTGAGGGGGGAGGGGGGGGTATCACTGATTTTCCGACAGTCCTGACTCATGCACTCACTTCTTCCATGAAGCAGAAAGTGTGTGTGTGTGTGTGTGTGTGTGTGTGTGTGTGTGTGTGTGTGTGTGTGTGTGTGTGTGTCTGCCTGTCTGCCTGTCTGCCTGTCTGCCTGTCTGTCTGTCTGTCTGTGTGTGTGTGTGTGTGTGTGTGTGTGTGTGTGTGTGTGTCTGCCTGTGTGTGTGTGTGTGTGTGTGTGTGTGTGTGTGTCCGCCTGTCTGTGTGTGTGTGTGTGTGTGTGCCTGTCTGTCTGTCTGTCTGTCTGCCTGTGTGTGTGTCTGTCTGTGTTTATCTGTGTGCCTGTCTTCCTGTCTGTGTTTATCTGTGTGCATGTGTGTAAGTGTGTGCGGAGAGGGAAATAGAGTGATGGGGTGTGTGTGTGTGTGTGTGTGTGTGTGTGTGTGTGTGTGTGTGTGTGTGTGTGTGTGTGTGTGTGTGTGTGCGTGCAGAGAGAAAGAGAGTGATGAGGAGGGGGGGAGTGATTACACTAAGGCAGCAGCTGCTCTGCTCGGTGTCATGAGAGTGTGGCTGCTGGCCCGGCCCGGCCCGGCCCGTAAAGTGGGACGCCGGCGCTTCAAAGCAGCCAGCTTTGGATGCCGTCAAAGGATTCGCACGCGCCGTGGGTCATAATGGTTACCATGCAGCGCGATCAGCATCCAGGACTTCAAGACCCATTTAAAGACACCTGCTTTTGCAGGGCTCATGTGATGCCTAGACTGTGATCAGGCCACGCATGTGCGCACACACACACCTGCAAATGCACACTCCCAGTGCCTCAAATCTGCAGGCGAGTAGTAGGTCAGATGAAAAGCCTTTATATAAGTGTATGTAATTCAAGTACATAAAAGCGCAGACAGAGGTACGTCTGCAGTTTGTGTGATTTAACTGCTTTCTGATCTTATCTGTGGGTTGGGGTTGATGATTGTAATTTAGGTGCCTCTTAACATGCCTGTGTTGCTCTCTCTTCCCCAGGACACTATAATTGCTCTTCAGGCCCTGTCGGAGTACGCTGTTATCAGTGGATCTCACCTAATCAATCTCCACCTAACAGTCGACGCAGGCGACTCAAACACAGTGGCCGAGTTCACCATCGACGGGACTAATTACCTGCTCTACCAGACTCATGAGGTTCTCCCTCTGCCATTGTTTACAAAACTCCCAGTCCTCACTGCTCAATTTGCTTACACAGTGCAATCCTTTGGAACGGTCGATGATGACATGGTTGCGTTTCTCTGTCTGCCGTTATTTCCATTCCAGATCGAAGCCGAGGCAGAGGTGCATTTCCAGGTCACCGCCGAGGGCAGGGGCTTCGCTCTGTTTCAGGTATCAGTCTTTTTTTCCCCTCACGCAGGCCAAATGATAATCCCCAGACTCCTTCTGAGTCTTACTCAGTATCTAAGTCATGAGGGTGCATGTGCCTCATATGGTTTCCATGCTTTTTTATGGGCCGCGCAGCGACGGATCACTGAAGAGTCCTCTTTATTTTTATTCTTCTCAACAGTGAGATAGTGACTTAATGCACTTGAAAGCTCCCACTGGCGGGAGATTACAAATTCTGATTTTAAAACTGGCCTCAGAAGTTCTGAATTAGCAGCTGGAGCCCCCTCTCCCCTCTCCCCCCCACCCCTGCACCTCCCGCCCCACCCCACCCCATCCCCAAACAGCTTTTTGCCCGTGCCTGGGAGACTCCGCCCCACCCCATCCCCAAACAGCTTTTTGCCAGTGCCTGGGAGACTCCAATTAGTTCGGTATTGCACATGAAAGCAGCAGCACCAGCAGCAGCACAGCTGTGTGTGATAATCCACCCGTCTTGCGTCATCGCTGCTTACTTGCTGTATTAAAAAAAACTGATTTTTTTTTCTATCTGTGTGTGTAAATAACTGGGGAAAAGTCCGAGGGGGTTAAAGCATGCTGTTTCATTTTTCCATCTGACCTTCTCACAGTTGTGAACCATCCAGCTGTCAGCTTTGTTAGACTGAAGCCTTTTCCTCTTAGAGTTTTTTTTTTTTTTTTACCAGCAGCTCGAGAGCACCCACGACCTCAACCTTCCTTCACTACGAGTTAATGTCTTTAACCCTTTGTTTTGGTTCTAAACAGTCATCAGTCAAAGATAAATATTTTTAAAAAACGAATCCAACCTGCTCAATCATGTCGTTGTTTTGGTTTGTGTTTTGTGGCCTCAGCTGTCTTTGATCAGAGTTTTACAGTGCTGAGGAGGCCTTTGTTATGTTGTCATGAGCTGGAACTCAGAAGGGATGTGGGTTCTGATGTCCTGATGTGGTTCGTCTGTCTCTGTCTGACAGATGACGGCGTTCTACAACGTGCACGGCGAACGGTTCAACCGGAGGCGGCGCGACGCACACATGCACGAGGCCTTCCACCTCTACGTGGATCTCTTTGACATGGACGCTCATTACATCCATCTACTAATCTGCATGAGGTAAGATCATCATGTCCGTCTACTGATCTGCATGAGGTAAGATCATCATGTCTATGTACTGATCTGCATGAGGTAAGATCATCATGTCCATCTACTGATCGGCATGAGGTAAGATCATCATGTCCATCTACTGATCGGCATGAGGTAAGATCATCATGTCCATCTACTGATCGGCATGAGGTAAGATCGTCATGTCTATCTACTGATCTGCATGAGGTAAGATCATCATGTCCGTCTACTGATCGGCATGAGGTAAGGTTGTTACGTCTACCTAGTCATCTGTATGAGGTAAGATCATCACAACCATCTACTGATCTACATGAGGTAAGGTCATCATGTCCATCTAGTCATCTGCTGAGGTGTCAATCCCGGGTTCAGAAAGTAAAAAACCCTACCTTCTAACACAGGTGACTTCACTGAGTAGCTGATCTACCTGTCTTGAGTGCTGATTCAAATTTGTGGCAGGGTTTTTACTTTCTGAACCCGGGATTTATGCCTTTAGTCATCTGTATAAGATCATCATGTCCATCTACTGATCTGCAGGAGTTAAGGTCATCACGTCCAATCTAGTCATCTGCCTGAGGTAAATTCACGATGTTCATTTACTGACCTGTATGAGGTGAAATTATCATGTCCATCTAGTCATCTGCATGAGGTAAGATCATTGCGTCCATCTAGTGGTCTATATGAGGTAAGGTCATCACGTCCATGTACTGATTTGTATGAAGTTTATTTATTCTATTGCCTTTTTATGATATGTGTCTGTGTCTCTGTTATGTCTCTAAAGTGGTATGTCAACTGTTGGTCTAAATGTTTTGTAAAACGTGCAGTGTTGACCACATGAATTTCTCCTGGCGGGACAATAATGTTTACCTTGACCTTTGTTAGGCATCCAGTGTAAGATGGGGATATGTAATTGGGTCATGTGTGCAGAAACATACTCAGAAACAATTTTTCATAGTTTTTGTTGTGTTCATTTTCTGTTATATTAAAAAGGATGAGTCAAAGCCAGATGCACAGATTGGTCTTAATCATCCAAATTTACTCTTACCCTGGTGTGCTAAAGGATGACTCTCACTGGATCCGAAACTGGAGGCGTGTGGTTAAGTGCTAGCGTAGTGGTAGCTCTCAGGGGTTGGTGGTTCCTAGTGGCAGTGGTTCCCAAATGTTTAACTGCTACGTAGCCTCCTGAGACACTCTATATGAGTCTCCCTGCTTCACCAAGCACACACCCTTCCACACAGACAGCTTGCTATGAATATGTTTGCACAATTATTGTTGCATAAGCAGTGCACACATAATATATGGTACATAACAGTGTAGTGGTAATGGGGTGGTATTGAGGATAATTTGAATGTAGGATGTTTGCCCACATATAGTCTGGTGAGAACTGAGAACCCATTCACAGACCTATTTTGTGTACTTCAACAATTGTTCCCAGTCCTCCCCATGGGTACTCATACTGTACCCCAGTTTGACAACCACTGGGTTAGAGTAATGCCCCTTAAAACCTATAAATTGAAAGATCTAGTAATTATAATTGTGCTACAGAATCTAATGAACTAAATTTAATTACATTGTTTAATATAAGATAATGACAGTTACGGTTTCTCAAAATTAAAATGTATATTTTCTCACTTTAGAAACATCAGTATGTAGTAACAAAACAAGAACAATGTTCTATACATGCATTTATATATCTGTATGCATGTAAAGATCTGCCTGCACAGAACTATAATTGTTAGGAGGCTCTTGTGAAATGTGATTGTTTCTTTTTCGTATCACCATTTATTTTATACATGATTTCTTAACAGTGTATCTCAATGTAACAACATGTAATATTATGTACTTACACTGTACATGCCAAACACTCACCCCAACCCTAACCCTAACCCTAACACTCACCCCAACCCTATCCCTTACCCTAACCCTAACACTCACCCCAACCCTATCCCTTACCCTAACCCTATCCCTTACCCTAACCCTATCCCTTACCCTAACACTCACCCCAACCCTATCCCTTACCCTAACCCTAACCCTAACACTCACCCTAACCCTAACCCTAACACTCACCCCAACCCTATCCCTTACCCTAACCCTAACCCTAACACTCACCCCAACCCTAACCCTAACCCTAACACTCACCCCAACCCTATCCCTTACCCTAACCCTAAGGTACAGTGTTGGTACCTGTGCGAGAACAGTGTTACATATGGTTACCGCTGCTTCAGACTAACGCTCAAACATCTCTATTTGATTGGTCCAGCCTGTACGAGGGCCAAGGGATCAACACGACGGGCATGGCCATTCTGGAGGTGGGGCTTCTGAGTGGCTTCATGATGCCACCGGCGGGTCTGCCGACCAGCGAGCTGGTTCGGAAAGTAGAGATCCAACCACACAAAGTCATCATTTACCTCGACTCTGTAAGCTATCCTATATACTTTTTAAGAGATCCAACCACACAAAGTCATCATTTACCTTGACTCTGTAAGCTTTCCTATATACTTTTTTATTGCTCATGCCTATTTATTACTTGCAGCAGTTCACAATGTATGTTTTTAACCATCTATTGTTTGCTCATTTCCAAATCTAATTTAATAAGCTGTTCTACGTGTTACGTGTTAACATCACAGTTAAATCAGGGTCCGTGCACATTTTTGTCTGATGATGATGATGGTGATGCTTATATATCTAATTTTGTTCATGACCTGAAAGAAAGTCATTAACTCAGCGGTGAAGAAAAAATAAATGAGGAGGTGAACATGACTTCATGCTTTCTCTGAAGTACGTGACAAATAAACAAGTGAAAAATCTCTTTCCAGGTTTCGACGGAGGAGCAGTGCATTAATTTTCCCATGATCCTCGAGCACATGGTGGCCCAGGTGCAGGATGCAGTCGTGACCATCTATGATTACTACGAACCCCGTAGGTTGCCATTTCAGTCTTAGCCTCAGACGCAGACATAGCTTCACATCTTTGAAGCACTGCTTTAGTAGAACTTCATTTTAACGTGTGAAGTTGCATCTGCTTGCTTGGTTGCAAATGTGTGAAGGAGACCAAACATATCCAGCTGTAGGCAGTAAAGTGCCATACCACATAACCAGCTGATTCTAATGAGCACCATTCGTCAGCCAGGTAACCAGGTAAGCAAGACTATTATCGGCACAGTTCCTATTATCGGCCATTTCTGCTGCTGCTCCACTTAAACTGAGGATTTACACAGTGAAAAAGACGTTACCCCCAGGTTCCATTAAGGGAGCTAAATTTGTCTGATTTCACAGTTACAGTCACATAACTTGTTTTTCACTGAGTAAAACCTCAGTGGAAGTGAAATGCCCGACAATAGGAACTATGCTGATAGGCTTGCATATGCTAGATGAACTAATCTGTGGGATTACCGGGGTTATGTGCTTGCATATGCTAGATGAACTAATCTGTGGAATTACCGGGGTTATGTGCTAGCATATGCTAGATGAACTAATCTGTGGGATTACCGGGGTTATGTGCTTGCATATGCTAGATGAACTAATCTGTGGGATTACCGGGGTTATGTGTTTGCATATGCTAGATGAACTAATCTGTGGGATTACCGGGGTTATGTGTTTGCATATGCTACATGAACTAATCTGTGGGATTACCTGGGTTATGTGGACAGAACCAATACATGGATTTTTGCTCCCTCAAGCCAGGATTACCCACCTCTGGTGAAGATACAACTGGCTACTTGGTTTCATATCCAAGGACCGCAAAATGAGAACTTATTTAGTCATTCCTTGATATTCCTCTCTCTCCCCCTCTCTCTATCTCTCTCTCTCTCTCTCGCTATCTCTCGCTATCTCTCTTGATATCTCTCTCTCGTTCTCTGTCTTGTTCTCATTCTCTCTCACTCTCTCTCTCTCTCTCTCTCTCTCTCTCTCTCTCTCTCTCTCTCTCTCTCTCTCTCTCTCTCACTCTCTGTCTCTCTCTCTCTCTCTCTGTCCCCCTCTCTCTGTAGGACGGAAGACAGTAAGGACCTACAACTCCTGGATTAGGTCTGAGATGTCCACCTGTGATTTGTGTCAACACTACTGCGAAGAGTGCAGGGAGACTTATGATGATTATGATGACGATTACTACGTGTCAGCCTCCCTCTCCACGCACTGCCACGCCTGTGCTGTCTGCCCTCTAGCCCTTGCACTGTTTCTTCTCCTGTTTTGGGCTTAAGATGGTGATATGTTGTATATGTGTGTTTTTTAATTAGTTTTCCATCATTAACACTAATAATAAAAACAATCTTTTATCATTTTAAACAAAAATAAAAATGGCAGCAAGCATAGCCGGGGATGTTGATGGTCTGACTAAATGGCATGTGCCATATGGATATATCACTGCATCGTGTGAGTTTTAGTCACTTTTAATGCACTGGAATTATTTGTACTGTTCAGTTTTTACCTTACATAAAAAAATGTGGAATGTCTTCTTCTGGGTATAAACCATAATACTGTGTAGGCTATACTGAAATGAATAAAAGGCTTTCATGTCTTCTGCCTCTGTACAAAAAAAATCTCCAGATTCCTGTTTTTTTACATAAAATAAGGAGAAAAGACAGACACGGACAGACTTGGAGACAGGCAGGCAGACAGACAGAGAGGAAAGGAGGGGCACACTGACTGGCTAACTGTGAAGCACGAGCGGCACTTGTAACGCCACCTGTAAATCAGAGCACTTAAACAGGTATGCTGCTCTGTTTCCACCAAGCAGCAGCAACAAATCTGTCGCACAATCAAAGTGATTGAGACACGAGGACGAAAGAGCAAGAGCAAAGATGGCCGACTTCAAAGCAGCCAAAAAGCAGCATTATGGAGTGCCTCGGGAGGTACAGTCCTTTTAAAAACAGACATCTTGAGCGATAGCTTATCCTCTTCCTCAGAGGTCAGCCTTCCGCTCTTGATCAGAAAATGCAGATCCCAAACTCTTTGGTGCCGATCAAGAAGATGGCTTGATGGCTGTTCTCCTAGATGTTTTTGGGTTCATGCATTTTAATGTCTGGATATAATCAGTATGCTAAAAGCACTTTTTTGTGATGAAATGACATGTTCAGTGTTATTTTAAACTGAGTGTCCCTTTGGGCCTGATGTGTCCGGGCGTAGCATGGCTAAGGCCAGACTTGACCAATAATCAGAGCAGCAGTGTGTTTTAATTTCATCCCATTTGCTGCAGAGCATAGCCAGCTTGTGCTGAGTGAAAGCGACCCCATTGCTTCACTGCCCTGTGGACTTCTGAATTATGATTCCACATTCCTGTTGAGCCACATAAGAAATGCCCACTGTAAATCCCATTTAGTCAACACTTTGATCCAGAAGATCCATACAGCACAGTAAAAGGGCAGGCTTTAATACAAGAAAAGGCCTGGGTTCTTTGGAGTGGGGGGTGGAGGGTAGGGTGGGATGGAGCTAACAGCACAATGACCTCGGTTACTGTTACTGTCACGCTCCTCAATTGGAATCCCCAGGAACTCTTCACCCTGTCGGATCTGCTTCAGTGGACTTCTTGCCTCCCAGGTTCCTGGAGCAGCAGCAGCAGCAGCAGCATGGAAGGCCTGGGTCTGTTTACTGGAGGCCCGCCGGCCCTCCGCAGCTGACACACTGAGTCAGTGCAGGGTCCCATCCCAGATGGAGGGCTCGTGGCCCTGGGGCAGGGAGGGAGGTGGGGTGGGGTCGGGTTGAGGGGGTGTGGTGAGGTTGGGTGGGGCAGGGAGGGGGGTGGGGTGGGGTGGGGTCGGGTTGAGGGGGGTGTGGTGAGGTTGGGGTGGGCTGGTGGGGTCTCTGCCGGTAGTTCCTGAGTTCCTCTCAACCTGTTTCTGCTTACCCCTCCGAAGGGCCTGGGGACATGGTGTTACGACCAATCTGGGCTGTCTTCCGCTGGGGTTAATGCACATCCTGATTTGGGCCGGACACGCTCAGCGCGTACGCTCAGAACACGCCACAGCACAGCACAGCACAGCACAGCACAGCTTTGCCGGGCAAAATCACCTAGCTGTCTGAAAGGGGAGGAAGACTCCTGAAAGGCGAACCTTTCATAGTTCCTGATGGCAGTGGCCAACACAAACACCTGGCTGGTTGTGAAAATGATACTTTTTAAATGAATTCTTTGGAGCATATCATTGCACAGTTGGCTAAGATGCCGGTAACACATATCTGAGGACCCAGGTTTGAAATCGACCAGACACCATTTCCCAAAACCCAAACCTCCTCTCTCTCTCTCTCCCCCACCCACTTTCTGTCTCTCCTCACTTTTCTGTCAAATAAACAGTAACAGAAGCCCAAATATGACTTTAGAAGATGCCTGACTCCTCATGACTGGCTCTGGCAAATGATATGTACATTACATATACAGTAGGTGGCATTAATTTGATTACAGATCAAACATGGCTGGTTTGGTGACACCGGAAGGGCCCTACAACCCCCAGGGGCTGATAGTGTGTGTGGAAAGTATGACTATATACAACATAGTGCTTCCTTCTTCACAGTCCGGTCTCAACGGAACAGCCTAAAAAAACAACAGTACCATCAGCAGAAGGTGCTCTCTCTCTCTCTCTCTCTCTCTCTCTCTCTCTCTCTCTCTCTCTCTCTCTCTCTCTCTCTCTCTCTCCCCCTCTCCCCCTCTCTCTCTCTCTCTCTCTCTCTCATGAGAACACGGCCACTGTTGAGGATGCAAAAACATTTCGCTCAGAAGTCAAACCAAACAAAATGTCTCCGAAACCTCATGGCTGGCTCATAATTCATCAGAGTGACGTGTTCGTCTACAAGAACACATGCATCCCAGGCTCTCACAGTTGTTCCTGCCGAGATGAAAAGGC